>MCJB01049842.1:63952-101383 GCA_002018475.1 Nicotiana obtusifolia
GGGAGAAGCTATACATTTTTTTAGCTTAAATTTGTATACGGTCGAAGTTGATCTCGACTACAACTTGGTAGATTAGGCTTGGAACGTGGCAACCAAGGACTGAAGATCGACCCGAGTCCACCGAGCTAGAACCAGAGGTCGGAAAGCCTACCTTCAAGGAACATTGAGTCCGGTGTCGACCTTAGCCTCGAACGAGCTCGGAGAAACGTTGTTGAGATAACTAACAGCAGACCGAAGTATCTGTGACTAGTCGGATATTACGGCGGGAATCTCGGTACAAATCAATAAGGAATCGGCAATTATCGAAGCAAGAGATCTTTTACCTTTTATAGAATTATACTTAAAGTAGGATTTCTCTACTATATAAAGGGGGATTTGATTATTCATTGAAGACATTGTAACACGCATCCAAAGCAAAACACTATTATTCTCTTTGAGTTCTTATTATTCTCTTGTGGTTCTATTCTAACATCAATTAAAGCACTTTTGGCTCGAGGGTGACTTAACCTTCCAAGGCTAAGAGTGTTCAACTTATTTGGTTTGCATTTACTTTTCCATTACTTATTTCAATTGCAATCTAATTTGTCGTTTTGTGTCAAGTTAAGTCGCATATCCTTAAAACCACTTACAAATTCAATTGTTATCCGATTTTGAGAGTAAGCAAAATTAATTTCAAGTACTAAATTATAGTCATCTTTTTCTTTCTTATATATATTTTTATAAATCTAAAAGCATATTAGAATAGTTATGTTCGCTTCGCACATAAACTACAACAAAAAACGAATAGCAAAAGATAACATTAAATCATCGAGAATGAGCTCTGATCAAGTCTCTCAAAAAATATCCTTTTCACTTTTTCTCTAAGCAGTCAAAAAATGCAACTCCATAATATCCTCTAATTTTTCTACAGACATTTTCACTTCTTTATACCCAATCAAGGGTGGAGCTACAACCCCCGAACAGGATAAGCTGAACACCTTTCACCATATATATATATATATATATATATATATATATATATATATATATATTTGAACACTCTTAACTATTTTCCAACATCGTTATAATACTTCTATTTAGCTGTCAAGTGATACCGACGTAGCGTATACTACATGACAACATTATTAGTAATATGTGGATTAGGATTAATTTGTCACTTGTTTATCCGTAAAACGGTACAGTTGAATTTATACGTGGTTTATAGACAAGTCAACTAATTTGATCCCTAGATGATAAATAAATTAGATAAAAATATAATACTTAGTCTTGAAATAGAGATAAAATAGCAAAAATCATAATTCCTGGGAGCAGGGCTTCAGGGGACAATAATAGCAATATAAATGAATAAGAAGAGAGAATTATATTAATCTTTGAACATAGTATAGCACATGTTTGTCAGAAAATTCGTCCCCTTTACAATAATAATAAAGTTCACTATTTATAGCTGCATATAAGGAACAAGGTCCTAGGATCAAGCCCCTCTTTAACGACAATTATGACGACCATTGAGGAATCGTAACGGCAGGTAGTGAATGCCATATTCTCCATAACGGACCACATACTTAATGTTGTAGAATTTTTTTTATTAAATGCTACCAGATGGCAGACATTTTTCACCTTTATGAGTATCATTCTCTCCGGTAACAGACGAGATCGTTGCCTTCGGATCCGACTGCCTTCTGTCTTCGGCTCCACGTGTAAATTTCTCATGTGATCATTTAATATAACCATATTTTACCCTATACATATAGTCCCCCTACTTTCCAGTGGAATAATTTTGTGTCACCGGGAAGTTGATAGAAATACCTTTTTTGGCGGGAGATTCTCTGGCCCCCTCTGAAAAGTTCATGACAGTTGATTAGACGCACGTCTATCAACATTTAATTCCCCGAACACGTGTCATCCCATCATTTATAGCATTACTTTTGCAGGTTATCGAGGTAATTATGGCCACTATTTTAGCCGCCTATTCCTTTACTTATACACATCAAACGTTTTCATTTACACTTCATAATTCTCTAAAATCTCTCCAACTCTCTTTACTCAACTCGTACTTTGTCCTCAACCTTTCTTTAACCTTCTTCTTGAGAGAAAACCTTTCTTCCTTTTTGATAAAAAATGGCCTCTTCTTCGAGAAACCCTAGTTCCTCAATGAAAAAAGGTAAGCTGATGATGCTGCTCCTCCTACGGTGAGCTCCATCATCCCAAAGAGTCTTGTCACAACTAAGGACTTCGAAGAGAAGACTGCCATTCTCCCTCCATTATTTCTGCTGTGAAGGAAGACTGCAATTGCAAATATTTAGACATTATCGCTCCTGACCTGGCGGAGCGGATAACCTTACCCAAGAAGAGTTATACATATTTTTATACGTATCCCTTCACTTTAGGGCCGTTCTCTTTGAGTGGAGAGCTTGACTCCGTCTTCATGGAGTGCTGCATCCGCTACCAGGTATGCCTAGCCCAAGTGAGTCCTTCTGTGTGAGGGACAGTCGCTAGTCTTCGGCGTCTGTGCCAGGAGATGGGAGAGGAGCTAAACTTGGATCGATTAATAAACCTTTGTTCCTCCAAGTTTTTCCGCGGGGGAATGATAAATTTCAGCAAGTATGGCCACCATGTTGTGCTATCCAACATGGATGATGACAACGACCATGGGTGGATGGAAGAGTTCGTTGCAATCGCCACCAGTGACATAATTCCGGCCACGGCTTCATCCTTTCCGAAATTATGGAACCGCACTTGTAAGTTCACCATTTGTCTTTTCTTCCATTAAAGATTGTCCCATATCATTATTGCTTCTTCTTCTTTTTCTTATTTCAGCGACTCGATGGGTACCACCTAGGGTTGAAGGGTTAGATCAGTGGGTCCAAAAAATTTTAGACGTTACTACGCCCGAGACCTGCACACGGAAAGAACTGGCCCTTAAGTATGGGTGAAAGGTGAAAAATCATGGTAAGTCAAATTCATTTTGTTTTTACCTTTCGTATAAGGAAGTCAATTAACCATTCTCTCCTGTTGAATTCAGGTCTACCCTAGGGCTCAGTTGTTGTTCTCGAAGTCGTTTTGGCTAATCCTACTGACATGGCGAGGCTGTTGCAGGAGGCTTTTACGCAAACGGGTATCTCCGAGCCTGCTTCTGGTGCAAGTGCTTTTTTTCGGAGTCCCCCACCGGAGAACAAGCAACCAAAAAGAAGACGTTCCTCTGCAGCTGGGGGAAAAAAATAAAAAGGCAAAGAGTGTCTCACCCGAGTCATCTCTGAAAGTTGTGGTGATGAGCCCCGCGCCCGAGCAGACCATTGACACCATGATGATCGACGATGATGGAGAAGCCAGCGAGGAGGGGCCTTTTCTATATAGAAGACGACGACCTTCCTTAACTCAACAAACTGCTCAATGTTGAGTTAGTTACACCAACCGAGGATGATGCCTCGGCACTCTAGGGGGAGAATAATATATTGGAAAATGCCAACTTGTGTTTCAGAATTCCAGTCACCGTGCTCGGTACGGCAAGGCTGAGTACTGGGTCCCTGCTGTCTTCGATTGATTAGCAACCAACAACTAGCACTGCGCTTGCCGCAACCACTTCTCATCCTTCAACGCCATCAGCTTCGTCTCCTTTCACCAACTCTTCCTTTGCCACCAGCAACTACTACATCATCTCCATAGGTCGTGGTTTCCCGAGAGGAGAACATCCCTCTCCTCCAGCCCCCAGTTCACGGGAACTTGGGGCAAAATTATGGTGCCCCCTTAGTAAATCCACAAAGGAGGAGGAGCGTCACCCTCTCGGTTTCCACCAGATGCCATCAGTTGTCCCAGTCGGTGGAACTTGCTACCTGAAGCCCTTGTCTTGAAAGAAAGATTGGGAAAAAATACAAACTCTCTCGGGAAAGTGTTTGTTGAACAATGCCATGAACAATGCAACGGCGTTATAGCCTTTGTTTTCTCCGTTGTTTCTTCTATCTGTGTTTTGGTAGGATTTTGAAGTTGCATTCTTGTTTCGCAGGCTAACTTCTTTGTTTTCGAGGGCCTTCAAAGGCTGATTCGTAATAAGGAGGAACCTACCTCCGAGCGGGATCAACCTTTGACTGTGCGGGACTAAACTGCTAGTCGCCTCTTAGAGCTGAAGCTCGAGCAGCTGAAGCTGTTGAATTGGAGGCTTGGTTGCAGCAAAGTGAGCAAGAAATGGTGACTCTTACCAGGAGGTTGCCCATTAAGGGAACAATTCGAAGAAACTAGGGCCAAATGGGTTGAGGTCCATAATGTCGTTCTTGCTGCATCCGATCGCGAGGCTGATGCTGCAGAAAGGTTATATGATTTGGAGGCATCCTTAGCCTCCAAAACTGAAGATGTTACTACTGTCGAGGCGAAGTATGCCTGGTTGGAGGAGAAGCATAAGAGGACCCTCGAGCACAATAGGGTTTATAGTTCCACTATCCGTGAGCTCGATGTAAGCCTCCGGTCCACAAGATCCGTGCGGGAAAATCTTTCTACTGTGGTCAACCGATTTAAAGAAGAACTCAAGAACCGAGCTGCTTCCCTCATTGTTGTAAGAACCTATGATATGTACAACATGAGGAGAAAAACCTTGGAAGAGGCCAAAGCAGGTGTCAAAAGGGGTCTTCCGGCCCGTGAGCTAGAGCTAACTATCAAAAGGGGTCTTCCAGCCCGGCCTGATGCTACTAATTCTTCTGGTTCCAGTTTCTGAGTCCTCAGGAACTGAAAAGAAGCGGAAGGTGATGATGGTGAAGGCCAAAATGATGAGCCGGCAGCAAATCCATCCACTTCTACAGGGGGCGCAGATGCTTCTTTTCCTCCGAGTTCCGGAGATGCAGTAGCTTAGTTTTTGTTTTCTTTTCCATAATTTTGTATATATGCTACTTTTGCTGTGAATAGAAGCACCTTTTCATTTAAGCATTGTGCAATTTTTCTCTTTGCATAGCGCATGTCTCTGCGCACTTTTCTTTTAGTATTTGTGCAAGTTTATTCTTTGCTTCGAATTGTGCAAGGATTCGGGTGCATTTTTCCCCGAGAGCATTTGGATTCCGGGCATAAGTTCCTCCAAAATCAACCCTTTGATGTGAGGGTTTTATAAGAGAGGGCCCTCTTATGTTTACGGTGCTCTTGAAGAGGACGTATCTTGTTCATTATAGCACTATCATTTGAAGTACTTGTTTAACTTTCAAATGATAAAATTAATTCATCGTTCCGGTAAGAAACACGCTAGAAATTAAAGGACTTTACTTTATTCCTTTTATTTTCAAAAGTAAATGAGCATCCGTTGTGCTAAAATGGAATTGCCATTACTTGTGGCTAACTTGTACAACTTGTTTCTATAAGGCTGGTCGCGCAGTCCCCGGTCCTGATGGTATAACATTGTTTCCGGGTTTCGTCTTCCGGTCGATGTGGTAGTCGTTATTGTCGTATCCTCATATCATTCCCTCCAGTGTTCGAATGCGAAAAATGTGAATTCGAACACTGGAAGTTTTATAGATTCGAGGATTCCACTAGTGAATTGCTAGATAATCTTTAGTTCGATAGCAAACATCACTTTCCCTTAGGATATTTGTGCTATGGAGCCAAAGATTATCTAATAATCCCCCAGTGGCTTGCACTTGTGAACGGTTGGGTAATCTCCGTTCGACAACAAACTTTACTTCCCGGTAGGAACTTTGCTATCGAGCAAAAGACTATCTAACCGCTCTGTAATGGTTCTTTGCTTGTGTTCCTTGTCATTTAAAGGTCTTATTGTTGCTGCTAGCTATCTCTTTTGGTATCCCCTACAAATTATATTCTCCCATAAGAAATCTACTACTTCTCGTTCGCTAATCTTCTGATAAGGACCTGCTTCAACCTACTTAGAAAAATAGTCAGCTAAAATCAAAAGAAATCCTACGTTACCGGGTGCAGTGGTAGTGTCGAACGATATCCATCCCCCACTTCATGAATGGTCGTGGTGACAAAATAGAGTGCAGCAATTCTACCTGTTGATGTACCAGCGATGCGTAGAATTGACATTTATCAAATTATTGAACATAATCCTTGGCATCCTGCTCCATCCGGAGGGAGTAGTATCCTACCCTAATTAACTTTAGCATCAAGGAATCTACGCCCGAGGTATTTTTGCGGATCCCTTCATGGACTTCTCGCATAACATAGTTAGCTTCAGAGGCTCCCAAACATTGGGCCAACGGGCCTTGGAAAGATCTTTTGAATAATTGACCTCCTTTGAAACTATATCGCGCTGCCTTAGTGCGTAGTGCCCGGGATGCCTTGGGATCTTCAGGAAACTTTTTGTGCTCATGATAGTCAATGATCTTATTTCTCCGGTCCCAGACTAAATTGCCTTTACCTCATAATAACTATCTACGTCCAGCACCGACTACATAAGTTGCACGACCGTACCAGAGTCTAATTCTTCCATTTTTGTAGACCCCCCCAGATTTTGCTAGTGCATCTGCTTTTGCATTCTCTTCCCTCGAAATGTGCGTAATTGACCATTCCCTGAATTAAGCGAGCAGAGCTTGGACTTTCATTACTTATTTTTGCATGCATTCCTCTTTGGCTTCAAAGATCTCATAGACCTGATTTACCACCAGTTGGGAATCACACTTGATTTCTATAACCTTGGAGTCCAATCCCCGGGCCAATTCGAGCCCTACAATTAAAGCTTCACACTCCGCTTCATTGTTAGTCAGAGGAACAGTTCTTATGGCATGCCTTAGGATTTCTCCCAAGGGCATGGTCAACACTATGCCGAGCCCGGACCCTTTCACATTGGAAGCTCCATCCGTGAACAAAGTCCATACTCCTGATGTAGATTCCGACACCATTACTGCTTCTTTGATAGCCATAGGTAAAAGACCCATATTGAAATCGGCCACAAAGTCTGCTATAACTTATGACTTAATTGCTGTCTTGGGGTTTATATTCTATGTCAAATTCGCTCATTTCGATGGCACACTTGGCTAGTCTACCTGTGAGTTCAGGTTTATGCAGAATATTTCGTAGGGGAAAAGTGGTCACCACAGCTATCGGGTGACATTGGAAATAAGTCCTTAGCTTTCGAGCTGCGACTACGAGGGCTTAGCCAATTTTTCCAGATGTGGGTAGCTAGTTTCTGCTCCCATTAAAATTTTACTAACGTAATAAATAGGAGACTACATACCTTCATCCTCACGAACTAAAACGGCACTTATCACTACCTCTGAGACCGCAAAGTAGATCAATAGTTGTTCGCCTCCCTTCGGTTTTGATAGTAACAAAGGACTTGACAAATACCTTTTCAAATTCCTCAAATCCTACTTACGCTCCGGGGACCATTCAAAGTTGTTCTTCTTTTTGAGCAGCGAAAAGAAATGGTGACATTTCTCCAAAGACCATGAAATGAATCTGCTCAAATCGGCCAGTCTCCCTATTAACCTTTGAACCTCATTCCCGCTTGACAGCTGATCTGGGATGTCTTCGATGGCTTTAATTTTATCGAGGTTAACTTCGATCCCCCTTTGTGACACCAGGAATCCGAGGAACTTACCGGAGCTGACCCCGAACACACACTTCTCGGGGTTAAGTTTCATGTTATGCTTCCTTAAGATGTCAAATATTTCTTTAAAGTGCTTAAGATGATCATCTGCATTCAAAGACTTAACTAGCATATCATCTATGTAAACCTCCATGGTTTTCCCTATTTATTTTTCGAATATTTTGTTCACGAGTCGCTGATACGTGGCTCCGGTGTTCTTTAGCCCGAAAGGCATCACATTATAGCAATATTTTTCGAAGTTCATTATGAACAATGTTTTTTCCTGATACTCCAGGTTCATCTTGATTTGATTGTGCCCGGAGTAAACATCGAGGAAACTCATTAACTCGTGCCTGACCGTTGCATCGATCATTTGATCAATTTGGCAATGGCAACGAGTCCTTTGGGCACGGCTTATTTAAATCCTTATAGTCTACGCTCATGCAAAATTTATTGTTCTTCTTTGGAACTATTACTACGTTAGATAGCCAGTCAGGATACTTTATCTATCGAATTGAACCGATATCAAGCAAGCAAGTGACCACTTCTTTGACAAATTTGTTTCTAACCTCGGCAATGGGACATTTTTTCTGCCTTACCGGAGGGATGCTGGGATCCAGGCTTAGCTTGTGCACGACTACTTCTGGCAGGATACCTGTCATATCCGCTTGCGACCACACAAAACAATCGACATTAAATTTAAGGAATTTAATGAATCCATACATGAGCTCGGGGTGCAGTCCTGTCCCCAAGTGGAACTTCCTTTCCAGGAATTTTTCGAACAATGTAACTTATTCAAGTTCTTCCGCTGTGGATTTTGTTGCGTTCGTCTCTTCTGGTACTGGAAATACCTTGGTACCTGATAGGATTCAGACGACTTTTCTCCCTGGTTGGTTTCGCTTGGCTCGGAAGCAGATTCCGGTTCCTGTAATGACTATGCCGCAAGTTCTTTCCCTCTACTACTAGAGACTAAGATTGCATTCATTTCCCTTGCTGCCGGTTGGCCACCTCTTATTTGTTGAATTCCCTCTGCAATAGGTAATTTCAGCAACCGATGATATGTTGATGGCACAACCTTCATCTCGTGCAACCATGGTCTCCCCAGGATGATATTGTAACACATATTGCAGTCCACTACCTCAAAAAGGGTGGTCTTCAACACCCCCTCGGCATTAGTGGGCAGCAAGATCTCTCCCCGAGTTTTCATGCTTGCCAGATTGAATTCAGCCGGGAGTTTCATGGCCGGAATGATACTTCCGGTGAGCTTGGCTTGCTCCAGCACTCTCCACTGGATAATATTATCCGAACTTCCTGGATCCACAAGAACACGTTTAATTTTGAAATCTAAGACATTCAAAAAGATTATCAGGGTGTCATTATGTTGTAGTAGCAGTCCATCAGCATCTTCCTCCATGTAAGTAATGTCGTCCTCTATGACTTTCCGGAGTCTCTTGTTGTGGGTTACCGACACTTTTGTCTTTTTTGCCGCCAAAAATGTCACGCCATTAATCTCATTCCTCCTGAAAATCATGTTGATCGTCAAACGTGGATGATCCTCTCCTGCTTCGAAGGCTCCGAGTTATCACAACTGCAGCCGTAATTAATTTTAGCCCGATAACTCAAACATTTCCGAGATGGCCATTTTTCAACAATGTTGCCACCTCTTCGTGCAGATTCCGGTAGTCCCGAGTCTGTTAACCGTTTGTCCCGTAGCATTCGCACCATAAATTAGGATCCCTTTGGCTGAGATCAAACTTCATTGGCTTCAGGAATCGTGCCTCTTTAATGTTCCTCATAGCTGACACCAGCTCCACTACGCTGACGTTAGAGTTGTATTCGGAAAGCCTGGGTAGGAAGAATCTCGAGGACCTGATGTTTTCTTGTCCTGTAATGACCTGTTATTTCGGCCGCGATCACCTCTGCTACGGTAGCGAATCTTTCCGTCGATCAGAAACTTCTGCCACGTCCCTCGGCCCATTCAAGTAGAAAAAAAAATGACTCCTTGAAGACCGTCGATCTGTGCCGAAATCATCTTTCAATTTCTCCTTATTCTTCTCCCGGTCCCGAACCTTGGCCGTCGCCGGGGAACCGAGCTGATCACCCTCAATCCTTATCTTTGACTCGTACCTGTTGTGAACATTTGCCCAAGTTGTTGCTTGAAACTCGAGCATACTCTCCTTCAACTTCCGGGAAGCATCGCAACTCCTCGGATTCAAAGCTTTGGTGAATGCTTCAGCCGCCCATTCATTCGGTACAGCTGGTAGCTACATCCTTTCCTTCTAGAATCTGGTCACAAACTCCCGCAGCAACTCAGACTCTCCTTGAGTAATCCTGAATATCGACCTTTCGGGCCTGTACCTTTCTGGCCTTGGCATGGGCCTTGATGAAAGAGTCAGCGAGCATTTCAAAGGAGTCTACGGAACGCTTGGGCAGAAGCGAATACCATGTCAGGGCTCCTTTCATAAGAGTCACCCCGAATTTCTTCAGCAAGACTCATTCAATCTCGTGGGGAGCTAAATCATTCCCCTTCACCGCCATTGTATAGGTGGTAATATGCTCCTAAGGATCTGAAGTCACGTCATACTTTGGCACATCTGGCATTTTAAACCACTTCAGGATCAATTCTGGTGTCCCGCATGGTTTGTACGAAAATTGGGTGTACTTCTTTGTGTCTGGCCCTTTTAGCACTAGTGGTAAGTTCAGAATTTGATCCATTCAGTCATTTACTTCCGTCATAAACCGCATGACTTTGATTTTAAAGGGATCGCTCTTATTATTGTGACCGAATCCGCTCCACCTGGTCCCATCGAAGCCAACCTCGCCCCTCAGGGTATTGTTGTCGACCCTTTGCGTTGTTTGATTTGCGAAACACCGGGAGGAACTAGACCTCGTCCATTCGCGTTGTTGGAAGCACCTGAAAACGCCTGCATCAGCTCTGTCATGACCTTATCCTATCGTGTGAGATGGCCTATAACGGCCTCTTGTTGCTCTTGCAAAATCCTTACTGCTTTGATGACGTGCCCTTCTTCTGCATCAGCAGGAGTGGCCTCTCGAACATGTCGCGGATACCATCCACCGTGGATCGGCATAGCCTCATTCCCCTCATTACGGGTATCACTGATTGAATCCTCGTGCTGAGGCTGATTTCCTTGGACCTCAATGTTATGTGCGATGTTGACACCGTTATCTGTCATTTTTTATGATTTTTTGCTAAGAACAAATAATCAAACGAGTTAGTATAGATGCAAGTACCAACTCAATTACACAACTGTCTAAGCCCCATAGTGGGTGCCAAACTGTTTACCCGTAAAGCAGCACAGTTGAATTTATACGTGGTTTATAGACAAGTCAATTAATTTGATCCCAAGATAATAAATAAATTAGATAAAAATGTAATACTTAGCCTTGAAATGGATATAAAACATCATATATCGTAATTCTTGGAGCAGGGTTTCCGGAGACAATAATAGCGATATAAATGAATAAGGAGAGAGAATTATATTAAGCAATGAATAGAGTGTAGCATATGTTTATCAGAAAATTCGTCCACTTTACAATGATAATAGAGTTAACTATTTATCGCTGCATCTAGGGAACAAGGTCCAAGGATCAAACTCCTCTTTAATGACAATTATGAGGACCATTGAAGAATATGTAACAATAGGCAATGAATGTCATATTCTCCGTAACGGGCCACATACTTAATGTTGTAGAACATTCTTCATTAAATGCTACCGGGTGGAAGACATTTATTTCACCTTTATGAGTATCATTCTCTCTGGTCACAGAAGAGATCGTTGCCTTCAAATCCGACTGCCTTCTGTCTTCGGCTCCACGTGTCACTTTCTCATGCGATCATTTAATATAAACATATTTTACTCTATACATTACTGGTTTGGTTTTAAAATTAATTAACAAATGGATTATGTCAGATATCTCAATGTTATTTGTCCAACGCTTTATGAATACTCACATAGAAGAGTACATTTTTTTGTTTCAGGAAAAACACATTAATCTTGGAATATCGAAGGGTATCTTCTTCTTCCATATCTATTAGATTGTTTTGTTGGAGGAAGAAAGCAAATACCATTGCAAATGAACTGGCTAAGCAGGGCCATTTTCTGGATAAAATAGCATTATATTTCAAGATACACAAAAGGAGCTATCAAGATGGAAAAAGCTGGTTTGGCCAACTTCAGGATTCTACAAAAGAAGAGAGGCATAGGCTAATGTTTCATTTGAACAAATGGTTGAATCTGGAAATAGATTAACATTTGTTCCTTTTTACCCTAAATTTCGGATAACAATTGAATTTATACGTGATTTTAAGGATATGTAGCCTAATTTGATACAAATGACGAATAATATAATGAAAGTTAAAATTAGATACTCTTGTCCGTTGGCTGATCCTTCTTGAGAAGAAACTGATTATAATGAAAATTGAAACAAGTTGATGATAAAATGATTCAAGAGAGCAATATATCACTGTCTTTTCTTTTTATTGATGATTCGTGAAAAAGGTCCCTGATAAATAGTTCAACTCTCCCTTTATATAGTGGGGAGGTCGTACATCTGGTGCAACTTTATACAAGGTAAAAATTTCTGCTCAAGGTAAAAAATCTCCTGATTTGCTAATTAAGCGGTTCTATTGATGAATGCCGAGATTCCTACCGTGATGTTCGTCCTATTATGGATATTTCGGTTTTCTGTCATTTAGGTTTAATGATCTTCCCTCGGACATTTTCGGAGTTAGGCTCGATTTTGGACTACGGGCTCGGTGTTCTCGAGGTTGGACATTCTGGCTTCATGTTCCGCTTCGATGAAGCTCGAGTTCGATCTTCAACCCTACACATTCCGAACTTGATCTGTCATGCAATAGTTGAACTTCATGTTAATCATATAGAGTCGAGTCCGATTTCGACCACATATAGATGTGTCCGACTTCGGCCTTTACAGATAGTCCCCTCGTTTTTTGGAGACTAACGACGAGAAACGATATAAGCCTCAAATTCTCATTCTGATAAGTGAGGGTGAACTTATGACGTACGCAATATGGAAATCAAAAACGTCCCAACAGAAAAGCCTTTTAAAGCATCAAGTGTGTGTCAGTTGGCATTCTGCCGCTTTGGGATGCGAACTGCCGTTTTGAGAGACTATAAATACCCTCATTCACCCTTTGTATTCTAATGTTCACGGTCTTTTATAAAATTACATCGTTCTTATCTTCAAGACCTCCTGCCTTCTGGTTTTCTGAATGTATCTCACAAGCTATCTTCATACTATATTTCCTTTGCATCTGTATCTTTTAATTTCTTCATCTGTTCAAAACAATGGTGAAGACCTTACAATCCATTCCTCAAAGACAAACTCCCTCTTCTTCTCAACCTGCTGAGGATGTTTTGCCTATCGTCATTGAGGCGCCTACAACGGAGCCTCCTCTGAAGGCGTTTGTACCAATCGGATGTTCAACCGGAGCTGATTTCAAGGTCGATAAAGCTTCCTCAATACCGGGCCGATGCGAACCGGTCACGAGATACATCTGTTCAATCACCGATAGAGTTCTCGATAAAGTCAAGGAAGACTGTAACTGGGCCGACAAGTGTGTGGTGGTTCCTGCACCCAAAGAAGCAATTACTACCCAAGTGGACGGTTTTTTAAGTGTTTACACTTATCCCTTCCCGTTGGGCCCCTTGGACCCGGTCATTATTGCCTTTTGCAAAAGGTACGAAGTGACCTTGGGCCAAATTCATCCTTCTTTTTGGAGGATAGTCATCCTTCTCCATTCTTTTATAAACAAGATCGAGGGGTATCCTTTCACTGTCAATCATCTCATGCGTTTGTTCAGTCCCCGACTCTACCGAGGAGGGTTGATAAAACTTGCTTGTCGGGCAAGCAAAGCCCTGTTCTCAAGTATTGATGAGGATCAGGATCGAGGTTGGTTGGGTCGATTTGTTCGAGTGAAAATATCGGACCTAATCTCGGCCGAGGATATGTCATTTCTTGAGAAATGGAATATGAAGCGTAATTGTAGCGCTGCTTATCAATTTGTTTACTGTTCTCCCTTTCGCCCTTCCTCTAATCAATTTTACATGGTGCAGTTGTATATCGGATGCCGGATGCAATTCCTCATCTCAAAGAATGGGTCGAGGGGATTGTATCCCAAAGACCATATTCCGAGCGCGCATGGCGCGAGCTTTCGAAAGGCCTGTGGGAGGCCCAACTTCATAGTGAGATAAGTTACACTCGAGCTTAATTCTTTATGCTATCGATTTCTAACTAGTTTTACCTTTCTTTTGCAGGTTTATCAAAGGATGTTGAGATGAGACTTCCACCCATAAGCGATGATCTTCCCATCGAGCTCCCTGTTTCGAAGCAGGATAAAGAGAAGAAAAGAAAAGAGGCCCTAAGTTCCTCAGACCTCGAAAAGAAGAGACCGAGGAAAAGATTGGATCGCAAGCCCAAGGGGAGTGCTAGTGATCGAGTATTACCTTTGGACTCGCTACGTCGGTTGAGGGATGAGTCTGAGGAGGAAGAAGAGGATTTCAACCTCGTGGCTAGTGTGCCGCCACAATCTGAAGGGCGAGGGGTGTCCGAACTAGGGGCTAGTGAAGTGGACCTTCGCTAAGTTGGGGGATCCGAGGTGGAGACAAGAACTGGGGCTTCCTCAGATACGAGGAGAGCACCACTGGGAGTCTTGGGTCCGATTGAGATGGTTAATTCGCCCAATTTCTCAAAATCAACATTCAACGAGGCCCAAATGGCAAAAGAACATTCCCCGGACGAAGATCATAAATCAAAAGACCCTTTCCGTGGTATTTTCGATGTTGTGGATTTGGCGTCCGCGGAAGACATTCTTGGGCTCGGTAAATTAGAAGTATCGAGTAAGCTCTCATCCACCGATTCAAGCGGGATTTCCTTCAGTCCAAAATTGGTCGATCGATTTCCCACGCCGAGCGCTTACCCTGATAAAAATTGATCAATATCTTTCACCATTCCCGAGGATGCTAGGGTTCTCTCCGCCCCCGTCGGAGTGGCCAGTTATCTTCGGTTCTTGGTGACCGATGAGGATCAGGCAAAAATTAACGAGGTGGATGCGCCCTGCCTATTCAATGAAGCTCAACAGGCGCTGAATTGGGTAATTTCGGATAAGCTCTATTCGATGTCCTTTGTTATGTACTTTAAAATTTCAATTAATCATAACATCTTCCTTTATGCTTGCAGGCCTCGGTACTTCACCATGAATCCTTTCTCCGATTTCGTGAAGAGTCAAAACACTATGAATGGCTCGAAGGGGAGATGATGAACCTCCGTACCGAACTGGAGCTTACCCGGAAGGATAATGTTGGCTTGGTCGAGCAAGTAGAGCAAAAGCTTGATCATATTAATCAGCTTCGATCTGAAATAAGCGTGGCTAGAGCTGAGGCAAATGAGTGGAGGAGCAAGATGGATCAGCTGGCCTCGGAAAATGAGACATTTCAGGCATAGTTAGCTTCAGCAGAGGCTCAGCTTAGAGAGGCAAAGGAGAAAGTCGAGGCTCAAACTAGGAACACCGAAGAGCTCCAATCTCGGATCAGCACTATTATCTCAGATTGAGATAATATGGCTAAAGAGCTAAAAATGACCAAGTCGGAAGTTGCCGTGGTCAAAGCCGAAGCTGATGAACTGGTGGCTTAATATAAGGCCGATGCTGAAGCAGCTCAAGATCAATCAAGGAATATGGTTGACCATATGAGGTGGCAATCTCGCAGACTTGTCCTTGAAGAGATTCATGCTTGAGGCTTTGATTTATCGGCGGAGATCGAAGATGCCAGGATAGCCGAGGCTGAGGCCAGAAAATTAGCCTTCCCCGAGGAGGATGATTCTGAGGATTCAGCCGGATATGAAGAATGAGATGACCTGGGAAATTATGATATCGAGGGGGGATCCAATTGAGACCAAGTCGCTTTTGACCAAGTTTTATCTTTTCCCATGTTTAATATTGTGTATCGAGGTTGCTCGATTTTGTGGAAGGGATTTTTGATGTGTATACGTAAAGCTTTCTTTTTGCAACTTTCGAAATACCTTGGCCCTCAAATACTATTAACTTGGTATGGTCTTAAACTTTTAATTCGGGGGGTTTCCCAGTAGGTCTTATATTAGCCCTCAAATACTATTAACCGAAAATGGCCTTAGCCTTTAAAGTTTTGGGTTTGCCTTAATAGGTCTCATCTCCTCTCGAGTTCTGTTAACTCAAAACAGCCTTAGCCTTTAATGTTCGGGGTTTGCCTTAATAGGTCTCATCCCCCCTCGAGTTCTGTTAACTCGAAATGGCCTTAGCCTTTAAAGTTTAGGGTTTGCCTTAATAGGTCTCGTTCCCCCTTGAGTTCTATTAACTCAAAATGGCCTTAGCCTTTAAATTTTGGGGTTTTCCTTAATAGGTCTCATCCCACCTCGAGTTCTGTTAACTCGAAATGGCCTTAGCCCTTAAAGTTCGGGGTTTGCTTTAATAGGTCTCATCCCCCCTCGAGTTCTGCTAACTCGAAATGGCCTTAGCCTTCAATGTTCGGGGTTTGCCTTAATAGGTCTCCTCCCCCCTTGAATAAGTTTGTTTTTCGAACAAGTCCCCGAGTGAGAGAATGGTTATTCGAACTAAAATTAAAGTGGCCCTTGGGCTCGTTTTCTCGAAAGCAGGATGTTTGTATACAAGAGACTTTTCTTTATTCTCGTTCATGCATATGTACAATTTGTGTTAGGGTTTTGACCAATCTTTTTGGATACGGTTCATTTGACCGTTTGGCCCTCACATTGAATCTTATTTATCTTTGACCCTTCAATCCTAGAATATCTTTCCAAGCTAAAGTGGCCCCCCAGTACTCGGGGTCGATTGAAGATGGGCTTCGAATACTGTCGTCACCGATTTGCTATCAGCCTTCGAATCTAAGTTAGCACGATTTACTAGTTGCCTCATTAAAAACCTTACCATAAAACCCATTTTGGGACAAAACCGGTTCAAGGAAAAAAGAGTGCAACGCATGCTTTCAAAGTTAATATCTCGTATCCCCTGATCCAGGGTACCTCGTTTGATACCTGCAAATGTTAGTTCGTGATGCAAATAAAAATAAAGAACAGGGTCGTACCTTAGCACTAATACTGTTTCAAGTGACTTATGTTCCAATTGTTTGGTAGTTGTTTACCATCCACTATTCCGAGCTTGTAGGATCCCTTTCCGGTGATTTTAATGATACAGTAAGGTCCTTTCCTATTTGGTCCCAGCTTTCCTTCATTAGGGTTCCTTGTGTTTGGTGTAACCTTCCTTAGTACTAAGTCCCCGACGTTAAAATATCAAAGGTTGGTCCTTCTGTTGTTATACCTTTCGATCCTTTGCTTTTGAGCAGCTAGTCGAACAAGGGTAGCTTCACGTCTTTCATCTAACAGTTCCAAGTTCGTATTCATGGCTTCGTAGTTCGATTCCTCTGTCGCATACCGGAACCTAACACTTGGCACCCTAACCTCGACCGGTATCAAAGCTTCGGCGCCATAAACCAGAGAGAACGGGGTGGCTCCGGTGCTGGATTTCTCGGTTGTACGATATGCCCATAGGACTTTGGGTACCTTTGGCATCGGTTAATCTCTTTTTGAGATTATGAAGTATTATTTTGTTGGTAGATTCGGCTTGTCCATTCCCACTGGGGTGGTAGGGCGTCGATAGGATCCTTTTGATCTTGTGATCTTCGAGGAATTTTTTCACTCTGCTACCGATGAATTGCTTCCCGTTGTTGCATACGATCTCAGCTAGCATTCCAAATCAGCATATAATGTGATCCCAAATGAATTCGATCACTTCCTTTTCCCTAACCTTTTCATATGCTTGCGTTTCCACCCATTTAAAAAAATAATCAGTCATAAAAGTACAAATTGAGCCTTACCTGATGTGTACTGAAGAAGGCCAACGATGTCCATCCCCCATTTCATGAACGACCATGGTGATAGGACTGAGTGGAGTGTCTCCCCGGGTTGATGGATCATCGGGTTGTGCCTTTGGTATTCGTTACATTTTCGGACGAACTCCTTTGCGTCTTTTTCCATGTCAACCCAATAATAACCGGCTCTGATTATTTTCCAAATTAGCAGCTCGGCGCCAGAATGGTTCCCGCAAGTACCTTCATGGATTTCCCTTAAAATGTACTCAGTGTCGCCCGGTTCCAAACATATTGCGAACAGGCCGTCAAATGTTCTTCTGAACAAGGTTCCGTCATCAGACAAGCTGAACCGGACCGCTTTCATACGCAGCGCCCTCGACTCTTTTGGATCCGAGGGAGTTGTGACGGAACTAAGATATTCTACATATTTTTTCCTCCAATCCCAAGTTAGACTTGTCGAATTGATCTCAGTGTGGCCTTCTTCTACTACCGACCTCATGAGCTGTACGACCTTTCCAGAATCAACCTCGTCGTCTTCGATCGACGACCCCAAGCTGGCGAGGGCGTCGGCCTCGCTGTTTTGATCCCAAGGTATATGTTGTAAGGTCCATTCTTTGAACCAATGCAACGTCACTTGCAGTTTGTCTAAGTATCTCTGCTTTCGCCCTTCCCTGACCTCGAATGTTCCGTTGACTTGATTTACAACAAGAAGGGAGTCGCACTTGGCTTTGATCACTTCTGCTCCCAAGCTATTGGCTAGTTCTAGGCCTGCAATCTTCATACTCTACCTCGTTGTTAGTCAGTTTCAAAGACTTAATAGATTGTCGAATTATGTTACCAGTTGGTGGCTTCAACACGATGCCAAGTCCGGATCCCTTCGCGTTCAAAGCACCATCTGCGAAAAGAGTCCATATTCCTGAAAGAGTTCCTGAGCGAGCTAACAACTCTCTTTCAACCTCGGGAATTAGGGATGGTGTAAAATCAGCCACAAAGTCTGCCAACACCTGAGATTTGATGGCGGTTCGAGGTCGATATTCAATATCGTACCCACTTATTTCTATGGCTCATTTGGCCAATCGACCTGAGAGCTCGAGCTTATACATCACATTTCTTAATGAGTTAGTTGTTACGACGCATATGGGATGACATTGGAAATACGGTTTTAGTTTCCTAGAAGCGCTTAACAAAGCGAGCGCCAGTTTTTCCAAGTGAAGATACCTAGTCTTGGCTTCGCCTAAGGTTCTGCTCACATAATAAATCGGGAATTGTGTACCTTGTTCTTCTCGGACTAGGACTCCGCTTACTGCTATCTCTGAGACTGCCAGGTAATGGTACAGTTGTTCGTCCATCTTTGGTGTATGAAGCAACGACAGGCTCAATAAATGTCTTTTGAGTTCTTCCAAAGCATGCTGGCATTCCGGAGTACATGAAAAGTTGTTCTTCTTTTTCAATAGAGCAAAGAATCGGTAGCTTTTATCGACGACCTCGAAATGAATCGCCCTAAAGCGGCTATCCGTCCAGTCAAATTTTGCACGACTTTCACATTATCTATGACCGTGATGTCCTCGATATCCTTGATCCTTTTAGGGTTGGTTCTCGATTCAAGACCATGAATCCAAGGAATTTACCTGAACCCACACCAAACACGCACTTTTCTAGGTTCAACTTCATGTTGTACTGCTTCAACACACTGAATGTTTCTTGCA
Organism: Nicotiana obtusifolia; assembly: GCA_002018475.1. Lineage (NCBI taxonomy): Eukaryota > Viridiplantae > Streptophyta > Magnoliopsida > Solanales > Solanaceae > Nicotiana > Nicotiana obtusifolia. The sequence goes on from MCJB01049842.1 coordinate 83,074, forward strand.
AATGATTTAAATGGTCTTCTGCTCGCAGGGATTTAACTAACATGTCGTCAATATAAACCTCAATTGTCTTTCCTAGTTGTTTCTCGAACATTCGGTTTACTAAGCGTTGGTATGTGACTCAAGCATTTTTAACCCAAATGGTAGTACATTGTAACAGTATGTGCCATATTTAGTGATGAAGGAAGTTTTTTCCTGATCACTTGGGTCCATCCGTATTTGGTTGTAGCCGGAGTATGCGTTGAGAAAACTAAGAGTCTCCTGGCCGGCAGTAGCATCGATCATGCGTTTGATGTTGGGTAAGGGGAAAGAGTCTTTTGGACATGCTTTATTCAAGTCTTTATAATCTACACACATTCTTAATTTATTCACTTTTTTAGAGACTACCACTACGTTTGCCAACCAATCCGGGTATTTAACCTCCCGAATAGACCCTATCTTTAGATGTTTAGTTACCTCATCCTTGATGATTGCATGTTTGATTTCGGACTGGGTCCTCCTTTTTTGTTTGACTGGATGGAATTCGGATCTAGGCTCAGCTTGTGAGTGGTTATCTTCAACGATATACTTGTTATATCAAGGTTGGACAAAGCGAAGCAGTCTTCGTTAGTTGTAAGGAATTGAATAAGTTTTGTCCTAAGCTTAGAGCTCAACCCCGAGCCCAGGTATACCTTTCATTCGGGCAAGTCTTCTCGCAGTGTGACTTGTTCCAGTTCTTCGACAGTCAATTTGCTGGCATCGGAATCATCAGGGGTGATGAAAGATCTGGAATTCCATAATCATCATCCTCGACATATACTTGTTTATCCACATTTGCCGAAATCGGTATCTGCAATTGCTATTTTGTCTTGCTCTCGACCCTTTGGTTAGGAACCATTGGTGTTGGTGTCATTTCTTCCACCACGAACATCTCTTTCGTAGCTGGTTGCTCCCCGTAAACCGTTTTAACTCCATCGGGCGTCGTAAACTTCAACACCTGGTGTAATGTGGAAGCTACTGCCCTCATGTCATGGATCCATGGCCTTCCAAACAGAGCATTGTATGTCCCCTCCGATCACACAGAACTTTGTTTCTCGAATGGTTCCAGCAGTATTTATTGGCAACGTTATTTCACCCTTGGTGGTCTCACATTCCATATTGAACCCGTTAAATACTCGGACTGTAGGAACGATCCGGTTTGACAGGCCGAGTTGCTCCTCGACCCACGATCGGATTATATTAGCCGAGCTACCTTGGTCGATTAAAACACGTTTTACTCTAACTTTATGTATAAGTACAGATATTATCAGTGCATCATTGTGGGGTTGTACAATTCCTTCCGCATCCTCGTCTTTAAAAGATAAAATCTCCTCTGGCGTGTAATCCCGAGTGTGCTTTTCCCTAATGATGGGTATTTTGGTACGTTTCAACATTGGCCCTTGAGGGTTATCGACTCCACCGATAACCATGTTGATTGTATGTTCAGGTTCTTCCTGGCCTATCCGTTTATCCCTATTTCCAAAGTGATTTTTTGCTCGGTCGCTCAACAATTCTCGAAGATGTCCATTATCGAGTAACCGGGCTACTTCTTCTCTCAGTTGCCTACAGTCTTCCGTTTTATAACCGTGAGTGCCGTGATATTTGCATATCTGATTAGGATCCCTTTGGGTTGGATCAGATTGCAATGGTCGAGGTCATTTACTATCTTTGATGCGACTGATAGCAGATACGATAGTGGCAGCATCAACATTAAAATTATACTCAGATAATCAAGGTGCTTCTTTATGCCCAATGGGCCTTTAGAAATTTCTTTTGGTCATGAGCCCCCGGTTGTTCTGACCTCGGTCATTTCTCCTTTAATGTATTGGAGAGTTTACGCCGATTTTTCCATCCTCGTGATACAGTCAATGTCTCTCTCTATTCGATCTTGTTTTGCGATAAACTTCCCTTCAGATTTTGTCATAAGCTCTAACGGAGTAAATGGATCCCGAAGGAGCTCCGAGCAGGTCGTCTTCGACTCTGATTTTTTATTGGTACCGGTTATGTACGTCAGCCCATGTGACGGCAGGGTACTCTATTAAGTTCTATTTTAGTTGTTGCGAAGCCGTTGAGCTTCGAACATTGAGCCCTTGAATGAAAGCTTGAACAGCCCAATCGTGTGTGACCGGTGGCAGATCCATCTGTTCAATTTGGAACCGGGACACGAACTTTCTGAGCATCTCGTTATCCTTCTGCCTGACTTTGAAAAGGTCCGATTTTCGCGTTTCAACCTTGATGGCACCTGCGTGTGCCTTCAGAAAAGAATCTGCAAACATAGCAAACGAGTCAATAGAATTAGGGGGTAAGTTGTGATACCATGTCATGGCTCCTTTTGAAAGAGTTTTCCCAAATGTTTTCAACAGAACGGATTCGATCTCGTCATCTTCCAGGTCGTTCCCTTTGATAGCGCATGTATATGCAGTTACATGCTCGTTTGGGTTGGGCGTTCCGTTGTATTTGGGGATTTCTGGTATACGAAATTTTTTGGGTGTCGGTTTCGGAGCGGCGCTCGGTGGAAAAGGTTTTAATACCAGGGGTGGGTGCTCCTGCGATTTGATCCACCCTGGAGTTGTAGATTTCCACCTTCTTGTTATTTGCCTCGATTTTCTTCTCCCCAGATTCTATTCGTTTAGTTAGTTCTTCGAGCATCTTCATAATTCCGGGGTTTGCCCCTGATTCACATTCATTCAACCTTCCTACAACCGATCCATCCTTATGGGTAATTTTCCGGGAAGGGCCAGGCTCATCCCTGTTCGAGATTTGGCTTCGGTTTTGTAGCTGAACTATCGCTGCCTCTTAAGCTTGCAACATTTCGAAGATCATCCGAAGGCTGATCTCATCCCTTTCATCGTTTTGGGGATTTTGTGTCACCGATCGGACTCCCCTATGAATGCTATTTGAGGGGCCTGTAAGCTTATCTGCATCGACTGCCACTTGTGAATTAGCGTCGATTGGATTTTCGTCACTGGGCGCTATGTCATTATTTTTGCCTTGATGATTGAATTCGTTATCAACGTGCAGAGGTGCCGATTGAGAGTTTGAAATCTTCGTATTGCAACCTAGAATCAGAAACACTTCAAAGAGCAAGCGTGAAACAATGTGTGTGACAAAAAGTTGTATGAAATATCCACTATTATCCTTAGCCCCATGGTGGGCGCCAAACTGTTTACCCTAAATTTCGAATAACAATTGAATTTATACGTGGTTTTAAGGATATGTGGCCTAATTTGATACAAATGACGAATAACATAATGAAAGTTAAAATTAAGAGATAAATAAAAACGAAATTCAAACCACCCGAGTTAGATACTCTTGGTCGTTGGCTGATCCTTCTTGGGCAGAAACTAATTATAATGAAAATTAAAATAAGTTGATGATAAAATGATTCAAGAGAGCAATATATCACTGTCTTTTCTTTTTATTGATGATTCGTGAAAAAGGTCTCTGATAATTTAGAAGTACCGAGGGGGGTTAATTTAGAGAGCAATATATTGCTCTCTTGAATCATTTTATCAACTTGTTTCAATTTTCATTATAATCAATTTTCTGCCCAAGAAAGATCAGCTAACGGCCAAGAGTATCTAACTCGGATGCTTTGTATTTATTTTTCATTTATCTCTTAATTTTAACTTTCATTATATTATTCGTCATTTGTATCAAATTAGGCCACATATCTTTAAAACCACATATAAATTCAATTATTATCCGAAATTTTGAGTAAATTGTTCCCAACTTTGTAAGCTGCGTTGCAAATAAGTTGACCCTCATTCCTTTTCTTTTGTTATAACTCTTTGTAAAGGAATTGTTTTTCATTCCTGTTTTGGATATAGAGTGTTGTTTTCAACCTCGTCGTGCTAGTAATTAATTTGCTCTTGGTGTGATTAAACGGGTATGGGTCTTGCCAAACCCCCTCACCACAAAAATGTTTATTTTAATATGAAAATTCATTATAAATTAATCATTCTGAATATATCAAAAGTTTGAGAATCAATATACAGACATAAAGAATTTGAAAAAGTGAAAGATCACGATGTCACAACTTACAAGTCTGACTAAAATAAAATAAGAATACTTTAATCGATCAATATATATCGATCTGAATACAACTATGACTTAATAAATAATTTTCTTTATATAAATAAAACGTGATAAAGTAAACTTTTACTTCTCTTTGATGAGATTAGTTTGATTCTAGGTATACTAAAAAAATTAATTTCTTTTACTTTATTTAAGGATATTAAACATCTAATCTTGAAAGCTAATGACGCACTCCCGAAAAGAAAAAAATAAAAAGAAAATATAGGCGCTTCTCCGTCTTCATACTAGACGGAACGATGATCCGACCTAAATAGATAACATTTTCCCACTACATACATTACAAAAGGAAAATGGAAACTTTATTTAAGTGCAAAGGGGGTTATGCATATAATATACATCTCAAAAGTTAAGGGGTTTGTATATAATTTGTTAAACTGAACATTGAGAAGCGATCATATAATCTGTTACGCGACGCCTTCCTGAAGTTCCTTGGAAGGGCAACGTAAGGCTAGGCAACCGATGTCTGTCCGATTACCGTCCGCCAACTGAGGTCCCCTCCGCACGCTAGACTAGATTGTCAGTGCCGTGCGGGAAAACCAAGATCGTAGGCAACGAGAGAATTGAAAGCTTGTAGAGAGAATTGAGAAAATAGTTTGCTTGCATAAATGAAAGGCTATTACAAAAGCTACGCGGTGTCGAGGGGGTGTGACACCAGTACAGAGAATTGATTGCTTGTTTGAAAGTTTGAATGCTTATACCCCCCTAATAATGCTTAAAATAAAAAAACCAAAGTTACAGGAGTAGGCCTAAGAAAGCTGTAAAATCATACTGAAATAAAGTAAAGTAAATCTATTCTATATTTACAAAGAAAAGGACTTAGTTTTCTACAAGGTAGAAACTAGCCCGTCAGCAGCAACTTGTGTCCTTCGGCTCAGGGTCCGCGCGCGGCGTTGTCTGCGCGCGCGGCGCTGTTGGCATCTGCCTGTGGCTGGCATTGGCGCTGGCTGTCAGTGGGGCGACAGAGGCGCTTGCGCGCATGTCACTTGGAGCGGCCAAGACCACGGGGCCGACCGTGGCGCTAGGCGTTGGGAGGCTTGCCGGGACGCCACGGGGCGCGTCCAAGGGGTCATGGGGCATGGCTGGAAAGCCGCCCATGACAAATCTCCCTCACTGGTGCGCCCACAAAAGGGGCTACCTAGTTAAAAGTAGGAAAATACATAAGTTATCCTTTGTACTTGTCCAACAAATTGATTTATATATTAATACTTTACGAACGATCTAATACTTCTTATTCTTATGCTAAATAAAATTAATATGTGGCGAGGCATAAATACTTCATTTATAATTAATTAATTATTAATAAACTATAAATAATAGGATTACTTCTTTTGTCTTTTTACGAGATGACGACATGGTGTACTTATATGGCGACGTCATTATTGTTATATGATCGAGGATTACTATTTGTAATGGGATCTGTCAGACATATGAATGTTATAAGTCCAAAACTTTATGTTTCGCCGTGCAACAACACTCATTATTGTATATTTTATTCTGTTATTTACAGGAAAAATGTTTCTTTTTAAGGTAAAACCAATTAGGGAATAACCAAGGGCATCTTCTTCTTCCCATCTATAGGGATCTTGATTCTTGTGTTGCTTATTATTTATATAATGTTAATGAGTTGCCAACATTTGGTAGAAGAAATGACCTATTGGTGAACTTTAGATGTAGAACAAATGTTTGATGAGATTGCAATATTGTGGACTTTGGCAATTAACGTAGGTGAATGCCGTGTATATTTAGCATCATTTTTCTGAAGGGTGGAAGAACATAAAAGCTCATTATGAATTAATCAATATAAATATGTTAGAACTCAAAAGTTTGAGAATCAATCATACAGATGTAAGATATTTGAAAATTTAAAATTACATGATATCACGACTTTGCGGTCTGACTAAAACGAAATGAACATATGGCTCTATATGACCAACCAAAACGAGATGTACATACTTGAGTTGTGACTTGAATAACAATTTTTATTATATTGATAATCGTAATAAAGTCAACTTAATTTTACTGCTCCTTTTCAAGTCAATATCACACCAAGTTAAAGTCTTGTTTTGCTTATGCACTAAATTTGCAAGTGTTGATGAGTTTGCATACGTCTGACTGATGGATAAAGTTCTTGTTGAACTCTAGGTCAGAATATATGATGAGATTGAAATGTTGATAATATTGTTGGCGAATACAGTGTTTTGGTACTTCTTTTAAGTGTCGAAGGAATATATAAACTCATTATGAATCAACCATTCGAAATATATCAGAGATTTGAGAATTAATATATACAAATATGTAGAATATAATGCTCGCACTTAACCTCCTGGCAATTCAAATGTCTTGCCACAAATTCAACTATGTCCTTCTTCATCCGCCGCCACCATAATGCTGCTTCTGGTCATGATACATCTTTATGGCACCTAGATGAAAAGAGTAACGCGAATTGTGTGCCTCCTCTAGAATCGTCTCCCTCAGGCCATCAACATTAGGAACACATAAGCAATCTTGGAGTTGCAGAACACCATCATCACCGGTAGTATTCCTTGGAATCACCCCGTAGCACCGTCTCTATAAGAACTAACAAGTGCAGATCATCATACTGACGAGCCTTGATCCGCTCGAAAAAAGAAAAGTGAACCACAACACATGCAAGAACTCGGATAGGCTCTGAAATATCCAACCGCACAAATCGGTTAGCTAAGGACTGAATGTCCAAAGCGGGAGCCCTCTCCTCTAATGAAATGAACACCAAACTATCCATACTCTCGGCCTTCCTGCTCAAGCCATTCGCGACCACATTTGCATTACCCAAATGATAGAGGATGGTAATATCATAATCCTTCAGTAATTCAATCCACATGCGCTGCCTCAGATGAAGATCCCTCTATTAAACAAATGCTACAAACTGCGATGGTCGGTGTAGACCTCGCAGGACACCCCATAACGATAATGCCTCCAGATCTTGAGAGCATGAACAATCGCAGCCAACTCCAAATCATGCACAGGGTAATTCTTCTCGTGGGACTTCAACTGATGTGAAGCATATGCCATAAATCGCCCCTTCTGCATCAATACACAACCCAAACCAACACGCGAAGCATTGCAATACACAATATACATCCCTAAACCGGAGGGTAAAACCAACATTGATGTTGTAGTTAATGCGGCCTTGAGCTTCTGAAAGCTTGCATCGCAATCATCCGACCATCTGAACTGAGCACCCTTCTGGGTCAATATAGTCAAACGAGCTGCAATAGACGAGAAGCCATCCACAAACCCACGGTTATAACTTGATAGCCCCAAGAAACTCCTGATCTCGATCCCTATGGTAGGACGAGGCCAACTCTGAACTGCCTCGATCTTCTTGGGATTTACATTAATACCATCACATAATACAACGTGCCCCAAGAATGTCATAGAATCAAACCAGAACTCGCACTTGGAGAACATAGCGTACAGCTTTTGTTCCTGCAAAGTCCAAAGCACTATCCTCAAATGCTGCTCGTGCTCCTCCATACTACGCGAGTTGATCAATATGTCATCAATTAAGACAATGACAAATGAGTCATGATATGGCTTGAACACTCAATTATTCAAATACATAAATTTTGCCGGGGCATTAGTCAAGCCGAAGGACATCACTACAACTCATAGTGCCCATATCTAGTCCGGAAAGCCGTCTTCGGAATATCATAAGCACGAATCCTCAGCCGATGATACCCTGATCTCAAGTCGATCTTCGGGAATACTATAGCACCTTGTAGCTGATCAAATAGATCACCAATGTGCGGCAACAGATACTTATTTTTAATGGTGACTTTGTTCAGCTTGCAGTGATCAATGCACATCTGCATACTCCCATCCTTCTTCATCACAAATAATACTGGTGCACCTCAAGGAGACGTACTCGGCCTGATGAATCCATTCTCAAGCTCTTTCAACTCTTCCAACTCCACTAGATTCATGCAATAAGGCAGAATGGAGATAGGTTGCATGCTTAGTGCCAAATACATCAGAGAACTCTCGTACCTGGTATACCTGGTAGTGCCAAATACAACTCCACTAGATTCGTCCAGTGGCATACCTGGTAGATCAGCCAGAAATACATCAGAGAACTCTCGTACCACAGGCACTGAATCAATCGTGGGAGTCTCTACTGCAGTGTCACGAACAAAGGCTAGATAGCCCAAACAAGCCTTATCAACCAAATGTCAACCCTTTAAGAAAGAAATAACCCGACTATAAGTACCAATAGATGAACCTCTCCACTCCAACCTAGGAAACTCTGCCATATCCAAGGTAACAGTCTTGGTCTGGAAATCGAGAATGGCATGGTATAGAGACAACTAGTCCATGCCCTCAGATAACCTCGAAGTCCATCATATCGAGCAATATAAGATGCGGTCTAGTCTCACAGCCATAAAAAGTCAATATACAGGACTAGTAGACCTGATCCACAATAATTGAATCACCCACAGGCATGGACACATATACCGGAACAACCAAATAAGGAGAAAATAGAGAAGAAACATAAGAATAAGTAGACCCTAGTCCAATAGTACCTAAGCATCTCTATGACAGACAGCAACGGTACCTCTGATCACAGCATCGGAGGCAACTGCCTCTGATCTTGCTGGGAAGGCATAGAATCTAGCTGGAGCATCTCCTGACTGGCATCCACCTCTAGAGCGACTCCTACTCACCTGTCCTCCACCTCTGGTCGGCCAGACGGGCAGTGTGGCAGCCGGTACAGTAATCATGGGCCGATGGTCCTGCTGCACTACCTTGCCCCGAAGTCTGGGACATAACCTCTTCATGAGGACCAACTCCCCGCACTCAAAACAACGTCTCTGAGTGGAAAATTGTTGACTCTGAGTCTTGCCCTGATAACCGGAATACCCACTGGAGGAACCCTAAATAGCTGGCGGTAAGTACTCTCTAGAATAGCGCTGAAGTGGGGTCACACTGGAACACCCCGAGTAGGCTGTGGTGCTGAATGCATGGGCCAACTAGGATAGCCCCTCAAAAACTAGCCCCTGCCCCCAAACGGGGCACCACTGAATCCACCAAAATGACGAGGCCGCTTATCCCTCCACATAAACTCTCTTCTCTGGTTGCGGATACATTCGATTCTCCGACCTATCTCCACAACCTGGAAGAATGGAGTCCCCATCTCTGCCTCTCTAGCCATAGAAACCTGAATATCAGGGTGCAACCCTGCAACGATCCTCAGCACTCTCTCTGCAAATGTGGGGATATGATAGATGCATGACGAGTCAAGTTAGTGAATCTCGTCTCATAGTCAGTTACGGACATCTGACCCTGTCGGAGTCGCTAGAACTGACATCATAGCTCTTTTCTCTGTAAAGGTGTAATATACTTCTCCAGGAAAAGGTGTGTAAACTGATCCCAAGTCAAGGGAGGTGAACCTGCTTGCATGCTCTGGAGATAAGATTGTCACCACCTACGGGCCTTACCCTCTAGCTAAAATATGGTGAAGTCCACCTCATTGGACTCCAGTACTCCTATATTATGCAGCCTTTCCCTGTAACGGTCAATGAAATCTTATGGGTCCTTTGACTGCTCACCGCTGAATACCGGAGAATGAAGTCTAGTCCATCTTTACAGTTGCTTCTGCTCCTCAACAGTCGCAGCCAGTCTGGTCTCAGCTTTAACTGCTGCAACCGACTGAACCTCGCCCGCCGGTAGTGCACTTAGGGTCTGATAAATGGCATCAGCATGTTCGAGAGCACGAGCGGTAGGGGTCTGTGCTCCCCCTCCCGCCTGAGATATGGCTTGATCTGCTGGAAATAACCCAGCCTGCGTCATAGAATCCATGAACCGCAGCATACGGCCCATGACCTCCAAAAACCTCGGTGCAGTCACAAAATCTGCTGGGGCAAGCTCGACTGCAAGTACCTCATCCTGCTTCTTAATAATAGGACCCTCCACTAGATCTACTACTGGTACCACTGGGGAAACCCTAGGACGCCCTCGTCCTTTAGCAGGAGTTGTGGCCTCTCTCGGCCTCTGGCTCTACATCTGACTGTTGGGGGAGCAGCCCCTCTACCGCTGGGTACTGCCGTTGCGTGTGTTCTCACCATCTATGAGAGAATAAGAGAAATATACTTAGCATAACATCAACTACATGATAATAGATGGAAAAAAAAAAGAGAAGTTCCCTAACACTCCACAACCTCTCAAAGATAAGTACGGACGTCTCTGCAATGATACGCAAGACTCTACTAGGTCTGCTCATGAATCATGAGACCTATGTAAACCTAGTGTTCTGATACCAAACTATCATAACCCAAATCCCATTATAGGCCGTGATGGCTATCACACCCCAACCTTGGGAGGTGCGACTGGCAAACAACTCCCGAAGCTCCGTGCAAACCAACTCGTGCTCTTTCATCATTTTGTTCATTAGTTCTAGGCCATTGAGGCCTCCAAGTGGTAGTTACCAAAGTTTAAAATGAGCACAACTAATTAACAAGGACAACATTGACATTTTATACATATTACAGCTTTTTTTAACAAAATCATAATTGCGTCTTTTACACAATATACAACCAAACTCTAGCCTGCAAGCTTCTAAGAGTACCAAAAGACACATACACGTACATAAATAAGTGGGGATAGGGCCCCACTGTACCCAAAGCATTTAAAACATTTGCCTCCGTACCTATCAACTTCTAAACAGCTACTCCGAAGAAGTGGAGAGCAATAACCAACAGTTGAACTGTGCACTTACTGGGATGGGCGTCACTGGGTTTATCTGTACCTGTGGGCATAAACACAGTGCCCAAAGAGAAGGGAGTCAGTATGGATAATGTAATGAGTATGTAAGACCAAAAAAAACACAAGCAACTCAAATTATTAGCATAGAATTGTGAGTATGTGATTCCAACCTGAATACCGTAGACATGCTACCGGGGGCGTAAACCAAACCATGGAAAACTAGGGACCATGCATCGTAAATTGATGCAACTTTTGTAAAACCATGCCTCTCATCGAGGTCATACATTATTTGATACGATACATATATATATTCATATCTTTAGCCACACTTTGGGGGAAATTCTCATCAATCTATACCCGGCCTCATAGAGGGCTCGGTCGTACCAGGCCTCAGGAGATCTCGATTGTACCCAGTCACAACAGAACTAGGCATAGCCTACCTCAGAAGACTCGGTAGCCTCACATCACACATCATCGTACCCGGCCACACCTGGGCTCCTAATATCTCATATCATGCCTCAACATACCCAATTAATCAGTGGTTGCACAATAGTTGTCATACGCGGCCGACTATAGCACGGCTCGGTAGAATAAAAACAGATACATATATATAAGTTCAATGCAGTAGCAGTTTCAAGAGATAGAAACTTTTAACTTTAAAATGAATCATACTCTCCGACCACAAGATACCAACCGGAACAATGTGGATTTTAAAAGACATATTACCAACAACAATGCACAAGAACAAGATCACATTACTGAGAGGGCTTAGAACTATTAAACCTTATGGTACGGGAGTCATTTAGGAAGAAGGAGAGACTTACACTAACTCATGCCAAGAAAGAAGATTGCCCTACATACCTTGTTAAAGAGCTAACTTTACTTCTATGGTGGTTTAATTTTGCCTTTAATGAACCGTCATAATCAATGCCACCAGATGATGGGGGTCACAATAATGACTCGAAGTTCCTCCAAGCTAAATCTTGCCAAATTCATATTCACCTTCAATTTTACCTTAATTTGCTAGGAAAATTCTAAAGAGGCGTAGAGAGTATTTGAGAGGACTTGTTCTAGTGATACTTCTAAGAATGAAAGAGAAACAGTCTTAATGTCATTTTATATCGTTGCCAAGCTTTGAAATTTCTGCCACTTCTACATGCGAAATGAGTTGCCCCCGACGATTGTTGCGCCCGGTGAGACACTTTGCGCAGACCTACCGACACGTGTGACCACCTTCTGGCTTTGAACGTGCCTCCCGCTAATTGGACGTGCTATAATCCATACTTATCACACTTTATTTAAGTGTGGGGTGTAACATCATCCCCCCCTTCGGAACATTCGTCCTCGAATGTTGAATCATGGCCCATGGTGACAGTCCCATTGTTGCCTTCCAAAGTGGGAAAGAGATGGGGGTACCGAGATTTCATACCTTCTTCAGCTTTCCACATTATTTCTTCTTTATTCTTGTTCCTCTGTACTTTAACTGAAGCCACTTCTTTGGTTCGCAGCTTAAGGATCTGTCGATCTAAGATAGCCACCAATATTTCTTCATAAGATAGGTCTTCTGTAACTTGGATATCTTCAATAGGGGTAACATGGGATGGATCACTTAAGCACTTTCGGAGCATAGAGATGTAAAATACTGAAAGTACCACTTCGAATTCCGGGGGAAGCTTGAGCTTGTAAGCCACATGACCAACCTTCTGTATAATTCAGTATGGTCCGATATATCGGAGGCTGAGTTTTCCTCTTTTGCCAAATCTCATCACGCCCTTCATAGGTGATACCTTCAAGAACACCCAGTCTGCTACAGCAAACTTAAATCTTGATGTCGATTATCCGAGTAGGATTTTTGTCTGCTTTGGCAGCCAACAATCGGTTTTGAATTAGCTTCACCTTTTCTACAGCCTGTTGTACCAGTTTTGGCCCCAACAACCTTTGCCCACTTCGAAGCAGCTAAAAGGAGATCTACATTCACCCATATAGGGCCTCATAGGGTGCCATTTTAATACTGGCATAGTAGTTGTAAGAAAATTCGATGAGTTGTAGATGGCCCTCTTAATCTCCCTTGATGTCCAGAACACATGCATTTAACATGTCCTCGAGCATTTGAATAGTGTGCTCGCTTGGCCATCGATTTGTGGATGGAAAGCTTTACAAAGGTTGATCTTTGTTCCCAATCCTTTTTGGAATGATCTCCAGAAGTTAGCTGTAAATTGGGCACCTCTGTCTGATATAATGGAAGCCGGAATTCCATGCAGTCTAACTATCTCCTTAATATATATCTTAGCATGATCTTCAGCTGAGAAGGTAGTTTCAACTGGTAGAAAGTGAGCTGATTTTGGTGAGTCAATCCACGATAACCCATATAGAGTCAAACTTTTGGCGTGATTAGGGGAATCCGGTAACAACATCCATGTTGATCACTCCCCTTTTCCAGGTCGAAATTTCCATATTCTGCAGCAACCCCCCGGTTTATGATGCTCAACCTTGACTTGCTGACAATTTGGACACCGAGCAACATATTCAACGATGTCTCTCTTCATGTCGTACCACTAGTATAGCTATCGAATATCATGGTAAATTTTGGTTGACCCCGAATGAACAAAATACTGGGGCCAATGAATCTCTGCTAGGATCCGCTCTCGGAGTCTCCCGACATCAGGCACACATAACCGGTCCTTGTGTCTAAGAACTTTATCCTCATATAGCTCGAACACTCGCTTCTTTTGAGATGGAACGCTTTCCCTTATTTCACCAAGGCTAGATCTTCAAATTGTAGTGCTTTCACTTCGGCTACTAGCGAGGATTCAGTAGCGTTTTGAACTATGACTGCTCCACTGCCGGAGTCAAGCAATTCCTCGCTTAGGTTTGCCAGCTCGTACAAGTCTTTAGTCATCTCCAACTTCTGCTTTTCCACATGTGGTAGATTGTCCATGGATTTTTGACTCAGTGCATCAGCTACAATGTTTGCTTTCCCCGGATGGTATAAAATGTCAACATTATCGTCCTTTAACAGTTCAAGCCTTCTTCGCTACCTCAAATTTAATTCTTTTTGCTTGAATATGTACTGCAAGCTCTTCTGATCGGTGATTATGTCAACATGATCTCCATACAAGTAGTGACACCATATCTTTAAGGAAAATATAACAGCTGCTCGCTCCAAGTCATGAGTTAGGTAATTCTGCTCGTGCCTCCTTAGTTTCCTCGAAGCATAAGCGACAACTTTCCCGTATTGCATTAGAATACTGCCCAATCCCACTCTAGAGGCATCACAATATACCACGTACCACTTGGGTCCTTTGGGGAGCGTTAGGACTGGTGCTGAGGTTAACCTGTCCTTTAAATCTTAGAAGCTCTTCTCACAAACATAGGTCCATTGGAATTTCGCTGTTTTGTGTGTCAACTTCGTTAACGGAGAAGAAATAGATAAGAAACTTTCCACAAACCTTCGATAGTAACTGACCAAGCCCAAGAAATTGCGTACTTCAGTAGGAGTTGTGGGCCTTGGCCAACTCTTAACTGCTTTAATCTTTTGATCATCAACCTTGATTCCTTCACCGGATACTATGTGCCTAAGAGAGGCCACTAATCTCAGCCAGAACTCGAACTTGGAAAACTTGGCGTACAACTTGTGACCCCGGAGTGTGCATAAAACCATCCGCAAATGTTCTGCATGCTCTGCCTATGATCGAGAATACACCAGGATATCATCAATGAACACGATCACAAAAATATCCAGATACGGCTTGAATATTTGATTCATCAGATCAATGAAGGCTGCTGGTGCATTGGTAAGGCCAAAGGACATAAAACGAAAGTCGTAATGGCCATATGGGGTCCGGAAGACTGTCTTTGGGACATCTTCTCCCTTGATCCTCAGCTGATGGTACCCGGATCTGAGATCAATCTTTGAGAAATAGTTAGCACCTTCCAATTGATCAAACAAATCATCGATTCTTGGAAGTGGATACTTGTTCTTGATGGTTACTTTATTCAGTTGTCGATAATTGATACACATCCTTAATGAGTCATATTTCTTGCGAATAAATAACACTGGTTCTCCCCACGGAGAAGTACTAGGTCGAATAAGACCTTTATCAAGAAGGTCCTTCAGCAATCCTTTAATTCCCTCAACTCGGAGGGAGCCATCATGTACGAGGGAATCGATATCGGCTGCGTATCGGGTGGTACGTCGATGATAAACTCAATCTCCCTCTCGGGTGGAATACCTAGGAGCTCATTAGGGAACACATCGGGGAATTCACTTACTACCGAGACCGACTGAAGGGTGGGAAGCTCCGCCCCCACATCTTTCACCCGTACCAAATGATAGAAACATCTTTTTGTGATCATCTTCCGGGCCTTAAGGTAACAAATAAACTTCCCTTTTGGCACTACTACATTGCCTTTCCATTAGATAGCAAGTTCTCTCGGAAAGTTAAAGCGAACAACTTTCTTCCAACAATCCACGGTAGCATAGAAAGAGGCCAACCAGTCCATGCCCATAGAAGTCATGATGGAACCTGGTCTCGAAGACTAGGTAAGCATAACACTTACTGAAGTAAAAACATATTTCAACCAATCAATTATTAAACATGAATATGAAATTTCTATCTAAAAAGCCAACAATCCAAAGTAGATATATTACGTCCCAAAACCGGTTGTACAAGTCATAAGCTCTACATAGTTCGCTCGAAAGTCTCTAAGTACAACTATTCCGGAATAGAAATAAACAGAACAAAGTAAACTTCCGAATGTGACTCCGAGGCCTGCGAACATGGCGACAGGTATACCTTAAGTCTCCACAACAATACTCGATCAGCTAACTAATGATCAACACGCTCTGAGGTACCTGGATCTACACAAAAATGTGTAGCAAGCATAGAATGAGTACACCACAACGGTACCCAGTAAGTATCAAGACTAACCTCCATGGAGTAGTGATGAGAAACAGTCAAGACACCTACTAGACATAATAACCTGTACAAGTATGAATATAAAACTAACAGGGAACAATATAAAGCTGAATATGGTAAGAGTAATGTTACAATACTTCCAATAAGAACTAGAAACAACAATCAACAACAAGGAGCAACAAGTAATAACATTATAAAGTGAGCGGAATACAGTTAAAGTCCGGTGAAACCAAGTAAAGGAAAACAAGTAACAACCCAATAAAAAGACCACGTTCACACAAGGTTTATACAAGAATTTCCTAAGGTACCACATCTCATAATCACAAATCACGAGTCCCAAATCACGAACCCTAATCACATGGCATCTTGTGCCCACATTACAAATCACAACCACACGGACAATTCACGTGCTACATGGATAACTCATGTGCCAATACCATTAATACCTAATTATTGCACGAACAATTCACGTACTAAGAGAGTACCAATATCCCACATCCGCACGGATAACTCACGCACTAATGATGCAACTCATGCACAGAAGGTAGGTATACAAGAATACATGTAAACGATCAATAAACATCAAGGTTCATCTTCTTAGACTTATATGAGTGACTAATTACGATTTATGCTTGTGCAACTGTTCTATCACAGCTCGAGTCAACAAGTAAGACTAGAGACAACGAATGGCACATAGGAAACAACACAATAAAATCGTATTATCCATGACTCACACAAGGAAGGGAAACCACTACACAAATATCATCAATAACAATGCCCTCAGGCCATCACAAGTCATCACAAATCATCCTCGACATAGCCTCCCTTGTCTCGCCGCGTGCGCAATAATATAGTAAATGCATGCCTTGTCTCGCCACACGCGCATAATAATATTCCCACCTTATCTCGCCACATGTGCAAACCCACATATATAGCCCACCTTGTCATGCTGCATGTGAAAATATCAGTAATAACAATAGCACGGACAACTCACGTGCGAACACCCTGACAATCCTCTCAACAACACCATGTGTGCCAAAAACATAACAACACAATATAACAACTCGCACCATATGTGCCCATATGTCACAATATTTCCTTAGAAATAATTCCAATACCACAACCACACATAGCCCTCAGCTCAACAATAATGAATACAACAACAACAACAACAAAAACAACAATAGTAACACATGAGTGCGGCAAGTAAATCAACACAAGAATTACAAAAACACAATGAACATGAGCTCACAATGAAAGGCATAACAAGTGATAATGGCTTCAAATAAGAATAACTCAAAAATGAGAGAGATAATGTGTAACAACGATATCAAATAAGAATAACTCAACTATAGAAGAGATAACATGTAGCAATGATTTCAATTAAAAATAACTCAACAATAAGAGATATAACATGTATCAATGATTTCAATTAAGAATAACTCAACATTGTAAGAGATAACATGTAACAACGATTTCAAGTAAAGATAAATCAAAATGGAAGAGATAACATGGTAATAAAAGAGGCAACAACTTCAATTAAAGCATATAAGAGTATAATTGACAACAAAGGGTAGATTATGAACAATGCAACTTCACAAAAGGCATGTAAGGGTAAATTTAACAACGGAGGATATACATGATATGGAAACTTCATTTTAATGTACATAGGAAGCCTAATAAATCTAAAACGGTCAAATTTCAACATATAAGCTATGTAAACACTCGTCACCTCATGTAGACGCCTTTCACACAGTTCAAATAGTACAAACAAACCAATCCCTATGGGGTAGTTCCCCCACAATGTTAGGCAAGATACTTACCTCAAAATCCCTTAATCAATACTCTCTAAAACATCTTTTCCTTTACAATTCACCTATGTTCAACTCAAATCTAACCGAAATCAACTTAATAATATTAAATAATGCAAGAGAAATCAATTCGAATAAATAAAGCCATGATATTTACACAATTTCTTAATCAACAAATGACAACCACAGGCTTGCCCGATCAAAATCCGGGTCCAAGGGTAGATTCCGACTACCCATAACGCCACGAGTATATACATGTGCTTTGTTTCAATATCCGAGTCCAAATCAACTTTTAAAACTAATTCTCAATTTTCAAAATATAGACAAGTTTCTCAAAATTTCATTTTGATTCTCATAATTTTGATGTTAAAACTCATATATAATCACGTAAAATAGTTGGAAATTGAACAAAATCACATACCCAATGGTTGTAGATGAAAATTCCTCTTCAAAATTACTTCCTACCGAGTCTAGGGTTCAAATATATGATGAGACTAAAATCCCATCCCTCATATTTTATGTCCAGGCGTAGGTGCCGCAATTGCGACTTGGTGTTTGCAAATGCGAACCCCGCAAATGCGAGGAATATATCACAAAAGCGTAGACCCTCACAGTCCCGCAAACGTCGCAAATGCGATATTAAGTTCGCAAATGCCAACATGAACACTTCACAAATGCGACCCTCAAGATCGAAAATGCGAACAAGCTCACCCAGCCCCCCCCCCC
>MCJB01049842.1:110797-173592 GCA_002018475.1 Nicotiana obtusifolia
AAATCACAAATGCGATCTCTGGGTTCACAAATGCGAACCTAGCAGACTTCAGCCTAATATCGCAAATACGACCCCTATCTCACAAATGCGAGACCTGAAGCACATATTCAACACCAGCAAAACTAAAACTCTTTCAAACACTCTGAAACACGTCCAAAACTCACCTGAGCCCTCGGAGCTCCAAACCAAACATCAACACAAGTCTACAAATATAACATGAACTCGCTCGCGCAATCAAATCATCAAAATAACACCAAAAACCATGAATTGGAACTCCAAAACACATGAAACTCAAGGACTTCTAAAAACAAAACCGCGCATCTGATTCCTGTCAAATCAACTCGGAATGATGCCAAACTTCGCGGACGAGTTTCAATTGACAAAACAGACCTATTACAAGTCCCAAAATAGAAACCTAAACACGATAGCTATTGATTCAACCTACAGTCAAACTTATCAAAATCCTAAGCCTTTAAATTTCCAACTTTCGACAAAACAACACAAATCGACCTACGGACCTCCTAATTTAATTTCGGGCATACGTCTAAGTTCAAAATCATGATACGAACCTATCAGAGCCATCAATATACCATTTCGGGGTTGTTTTCACAAAAGTCAAACCTCGGTCAATATTTTTAACTTAAGCTTCAATAATGAGACTCACTCTTCAATATAGATCCCAAAACATCCGAAGATCGAATCTGACCATGCACATAAGTCATCACTCAAGATCTCGAATCACCGAATGGAACCTTAAAGCTCAAAACGACCGGTCATATGATGACATCAAACTCTATCATTTCTAATTCATTCAAATCGGCCAAGGTATGACGATCATGAATCGTCACATCACAACCTTGAAACACCCACCTAACTACCACGAATTCGCCCACTGGCATGGACACTTGGAACGGTTGACGTAACAATTCTAGTTTCTTTCCACGGCTACTAGCGATAAATGGGAAAATGTACTACAAAGTGGATCCTGGGTCTGTTAGAGCATACTCATTAATAGAGAATACAGATAGTATAGCTTTGACCACGTCGGGTGATGACTCTAAATTTTGACGACATGAAAATACATAGATGTGATTCTGTTATTGCCCAACTGGGCTACACATTCCACTTCTATCTTTACCCCTTCCCATGGGCGGCTGTATACCTTACTCACGAGGATGTGTTGCCCAACTGGTGGTACCAGGCCATCTGCATTTCTTGTTGGAAAAAGCACATGATATGACCCGGCTGCCCACAAGTAGCACAAATCTGAACCCTAACGACAATGCTCAAAATGATTCCTATCACACCGGCCATAATGCGACATTGAGGGCCTCATCTTACCAGGGCCTCCACTAAATTGTGAGCTCTGACCCTGAGGATTCTGATTCTGACCATAATAGGTGATCCAACTATTGATCTGATCCTGAAACTATAATGTTGCACTTGTCGTAGGATGAGATGGACGTCGAGGAAACGGAGGTCTAAACTCACCTCATGACTATCCCACATCACCTGCAAATAGGGTTCTCTTATGTTGTCCCCGATCGTGCTCTCGAGCAACTTGCTGTTGCCTTTTTTGATCCTCTAAGCTCTGCGCATAGACTTTTATACGAGCAATGTCCGTGTTTGGACTCAGAGAAGCAGTGGTGCATTCATTGATCAAGTGTGGTCCTAGTCCACCCACAAATTGGTGCTATATCACTCATCTCTACCAATGAGTTATTAAATGTTGTACTCTCGAACACTGATGTTACCTTGCTCCAACCGTAAGAATCTATCTTGCTTAGCTCGGCGAAGCTCAATAGGCACATACTGTTGCAAGAAGGCTTCAGAAAACTCTTTCCATCCAACCGCTGGGGCAAGAGGTCCCCTAGACTGCTCCCAGGTCTCATACCAAGTCACAACAACATCCCGCAATCTATATGAGGCAAGCTCCTCGGACTCTGTATCAGTGGCATGCATAACTCGTAAAGTCTGCTGCATTTGGTCTAGAAATTTCTGGGGATCTTCGTTGAGGTCTATTTTTATGAACACCGGGGGGTCCAAAATGTATAAAATCCTGGACTCTCGTGCTAACCGCTCTACCTAAGGAGGCAGGGGTTTGATGCTGGGCTTGAGAGGCCACTAATTGAGTCAACAACCACACAACATTTCTCATGTCTAAATCTGTCTCGAGAACAACTGTAGGAGGAATAGGAGGTGCATTAACTTTTCTAGACGGATCCAGAGTTAGTGGTGTTATCCCCAAAACTTGAGTTCCAACCTCATCGTGGGGTCCATGTTGACCCATGAGGGTAGGTGGCACCTGACTGCTACCTTCTCCTTCTTCTTCATTTAGTCCCTGAGCAAGTGCTTGACATCTCATGGTAGGCATTGCTATTAATATAAACAAGATGGAAATGAGAAACGAATACTTATGAACTCGGCTCTATTGGACAATCTAGATCAGAAAGAAGGGTATTCATCCTAAATATCCTATAGCCTCCTGCTTATAAGTATGGTGAACCACATATCCATAAACAAGACTCTACTAGATACGGCTTTCAGACTCTCTAGGACACCACCTGGCCTCAGATACCAAGTCTGTCACACCCCAAACCTTGGGAGGTGCGACTGGCACACGACTCTCGAAGGCCCGTGCGAACCAACTCGTCCTCTTTCATCTTTTCGTTCATAGGTTCTGGGCAATTGAGGCCCCTAAGTGATAATCACCAAAGTTTAAAATAAACATAATTGATTAATAAGGACAATATTCGTATTTTATACATATTACATTTGTTCTTAACAAAATTGTAACTGCCCCTTTTACACAATATACAACAAAACTCTAGCATGCAAGCCTTTAAGAGTACCAAAATACACATACACGCACACAACTTGGTCGGGACAGGCCCCTACCGTACCCGAAACGTTTACAACATTTGCCTCCGTACCTATCAACTTCTGAAAAGCTACTCCGAAGAAGTGGAGAGCAACAACCAATAGATGAACCGGGCATCTACTGGGGATGGACATCATTGAGTCTATCTGTAAATGTGGGCATGAACACAGCGCCCAAAGAGAAGGGGCGTGAGTACGGATAATGTACTGAGTATGTAAGACAAAAAAACACAACCAACTCAGAGTATTAGCATAAGAATTGTGAGTACGTGATTCCATCCTGAATACCGTAGAAACGGTACGGGAGGCATAAACAAAACTGTGGAATAGGGACCATGGTTCGTAAATTCATGCAACTTTTGTAAAACTATGCCTCTCATGGGGGCCACACATTATTTGATACTATACATATATATACATATATATTTATATCTTCAACCACACTTTGGGGCAAATTGTCATCACTCCGTACCCGGCCTCAGGAGGTCTCGGTTGTACTCGGTCTCAACAGAACTTGGCGTAGCCGGCCTCAAGAAGACTCAGTAGCCTCACATCACAAATCGTGGTACCCGGCCACACCTGGGCTTGGTAATATCTCATATAATGCGTCAACATACCCAACTGACCAGTGGTTGCACAATAGGTATCGTACCGGTCAACTATAACACAGCTCGATAGAGTAAAAATAGATACATATATATAAGTGCAATGCAATTTCAAGAGATAGCTACTTTTAACTTTAGAAAATCATACTCTACAACCACAGGATGCCAACCGGAACAATGTAGATTTTAAAAGACATGTTACTAGCAACAACGCACAAGAACAAGATAACATTACTAAGATGGCTTAGAACTACTAAACCTTATGGTACAGGAGTCATTTATAAAGAAGGGGAAACTTACACTAACTCATGCCAAGAAATAAGATTGCCTTACATACCTTGTTGAAGAGCTAACTTTACTTCTATGGTGGTTAATTTTGCCTTTAGTGAACCTTCAGAATCAATTCCACCAAACGATGGGGGTCACAGCAACGACCCCAAGTTCCTCCAAGCTATATCTTGCGAAATTCATATTCACCTTCGATTTTGCCTTAATTTGCTAGGAAAATTCTACAGAGGCGTAGAGAGTATTTGAGAGGACTTGTTCTGATGATACTTCTAAGAATGAAAGAGAAAGAGCCTTATTGTCATTTTATACTGCTACCAAGCCTTGGAAGTTTTGCCGCTTCTACATGCGAAATGGGTTGATGCACCCAGTGAAACACTTGGTGTAGACCTACTGACACGTATGACCACCTTCTGGCTTTGAACGTGCCTCCAGCTTATTGGCAATGCTAGAATCCATACTTATCACACTTTATTAAGTGTAGGGTATAACAATGGTGCCCAATGATTCTATTAGGCAAGCTAACACGTGAACCTCCAACTTACTTATCCATTTTTTTAACTTTTAAAATCAGGAATTTCATTAAGTAAATGGGATTTAATTTAAAAACCATGGAAAACATACATTTCTTCTTACCAAGTCACAAAATGTGGATAAATCATAAGCGAAGTAATAGTAATATTAGGTACAACTATGAACATCCACTAGAAACCCCCAAAATCTGGTGTCACAAATGCATGAAAAATCTAGTAGAATGTACAAAATGGCTACAGCTACTGTCTGAAATAAAATAGACTAAAAAAATAAATATAATAAGAGGAAGACTCCGAGTGCTACATAGTGAAGCATGGAGAGCAGCTCACCGCTAAGTCTCCGAGAGTGCGTCTACGTGCCCTAATGACCACCGGAAGTACTTGTCTCAATATCTGCACAATTAGTGCAGAAGTGTAATATGAGTATGTAAATTAACGCGTACCCAGCAAGTATCTAGTCTAACCTCGAAGAAGTAGTGACGAGGGGTAGACTATGACACTTACTAGTGGTCAAATAATAATAATGTACACAAAGGTCACCAAATACCTCAACTTGCCTTGAAGGCACAAGGTCAAGTAATACCAATAAAAAATCATATCTCAAGTATCACGCATGAGTCTATGAGGCAAATGGCCCAATCCCACAAGATTTGTGTTAAATGATACCGCCGAGGTGAACGACCCGATCTCATAAGAATAACTCACAGTACTGCTGAGGCGAACGGCCCGATCCCTTAAGAGAAATTTACAATACTGCTGAGGCGAACGACCCGATCCCGTAAGAGTAGCTTACAACATTGCCGATGCGAACGGCCCGATACCATAACAGTAGTTTACAACATTGACGAGGCGAACGTCCCTATCCAATAAAAGTAATTTATAACACTGCCGGGGCGGATGGCTCGATCACATAAGAGTAGAGAAACTCTCTCACTCGCGAAGATACATGCGAGTCGAGAAGACACGGAACTACAGTCTATCAAATATTTCACAAAGTCTAAAGTAAGAGACTCGGTCAATAGATTTATTCTAGTCTCAATCTCAGTCATAATTGTAACTAATCAAACAACAAGATTAATTCAAATAGTACATTTAAAGCATGGTATGAATCTAAGTCTACCCGAACATAAACATGAATGTAGCTACGTATGGACTCTCGTCACCTCGTACGTACGTAGCACCCACAACAAATAGCACACAACAATTAAAACACCTAGGGGGATAACTCCCTCTTACAAGGTTAGGCTAGAGACTTATCACGTTTTCAAGCTCACTACTCGTCTTTCAAACCTCACTAGTCGCCTCAAATCGATGCCGAGCAATCCAAAACTAGTCAAAGGTCGTACAAACCAATCAATATGTCTAAAAGGTCATAACTTAATTATTAGACAAATTTCCCAACCCAGATCGAAATGTCAACAAAATTCAACCCCGAGCCCACGTGCCCAGATTTCGGAAATTTTTGAAGATAAATGTTACCCATGACATTACGAACTCAAATATATAACTTGTTCCCAATTCCATATTCAATGGTTCCGCCTACGCGAAGAGGAACCAGGTCCTCCATCGCGTTCGCGAAGAGAAAATCTCAGGCCACTTCTCCATCCTCCTTTGCAATCGCGGGACTACCTTCGCGATTGAGAACCACACCAGCACAAGCAATATCAGCCAACTTCAACTTTGCTCCGGGCGGTCCAAAACTCACCCGAGCCACTCGAGGCCCTGTCCAAATGTACTAATAAGTCCATAACCATACTATGGACCTACACGAAATCTCGGAACACATAAAATAACATCGAAACCAAGAATCGCACTTCAAAACCAATTTAATCAACTTTTGAACTTCAAACTTCTTCCAACTAACTCCGAACACGACGAATCATACTTAGACAACTCGAAATGACACCAAATTTCAACAATAAGCGTCGAAACACTCCTAGTCCATACGAAACTCAATCCGCACATATGCCCAATTCCAGAATCATCATAAGAACCTATTAAAAATTTCAAATCTCGATTCTGAAGTCGTTCACTCAAAGTGTTGACTCAAGTCGAACTTTGCCACCTTAGACCACTATTATGGATCTAAGTGTTCCAAATTCAACCCGAACCCTTACAAATTCATAACAACCATCCCCGTAAGTCATAAAACACATACGTGAAATATTAAATAGGGGAACGGAGAGCTAGAAAGCAAAATGATTATCGGGTCGGTACATATGAATATTCACATTTGGAAGATTTCTAAGAATGAATCATGTAATCGGTATAACTATGGACCTTTTTTCTAGAGATTAAATATAACGATTGTCCCTACTCGAGGGAAATCAGTAACTGTGTGCTAGTTCTACCTTCCCACTAGCGAGGGCTGTAACAGTAATCGGTAATCAATAATACAAGGTGCACAAGGTCTAAGGAACCCACCGTTAGCTACGGGATCCTTCAAAGTCTCATCCCATTTATACTTGTCTTTGTAATCAGCCAATACTCGTATAAATATATTTTAAAATAGTACAGGGCGTTTCAGTTCTTATCAAATCATGTAGTTTCATATGATAACAATAATCATTATCAAGTAATAGTAAAATATGTCTAGAAGCAGTGAGGATATTTAATATAATGATAATCATCTCAAATAAATATTTCGGTGTCGCATCAAGCAAAGGACTTGTCCCACATGTAAATTTCGAATATTAGGTAACACACTTTATTTTTAAATTTATGTGTAAATCATGCAAGTTATGGAAACACAAATTGCGGTAAGGTTAGTACTCACAATACTCGTGGCTAAACACAAAAATCGTCACCTTGAGCGATTCGTACAACTTTCATCAATCAATCGATAACCCCATCAACATCAATCTCGTGTCAATTTCCTTGTCTAGGATAATTCATAGCTAGTTTAGAAAACCCAACCCTCGGTGTTCATGTTTGACACTTAATTCGTCAATTTGTACTTACTCGTGCTACTAGTAAATTTAAACCAATCCAACAATCCTCCAAATACAAACTATTCATACCATATACTCAGTGAATTTACGGAAAAGTCTCATGGATTTCTCCCAATTTCCTTAACTTTATCTTTTAAAATCTTAATCCAATCCCAACATCATCTCTACTCAGTCCTATAA
Organism: Nicotiana obtusifolia; assembly: GCA_002018475.1. Taxonomy (NCBI): domain Eukaryota; kingdom Viridiplantae; phylum Streptophyta; class Magnoliopsida; order Solanales; family Solanaceae; genus Nicotiana; species Nicotiana obtusifolia. The sequence continues at coordinate 118,232 of MCJB01049842.1, forward strand.
GAAATCGTGAATATAAAATAATATTGTCTCAAAAGAAGAAGAAATACATGAAGTTACCTGGAGATTATTGTTGAAGCTCAAGAATATATGTCGATGATTAAGTGAAACACGGTATTCGGCACTAAGAAACACCATAAACTTTTTCTTTCTTTTTCCTATTTGATAGGTTGTTGGCTAAAGGGATTTTTGTTTTCAAACCCTTTTCTAGCTTCGTCACATCAAGCAGATGGACTAAGGCCCGCTTAATTGCCTTCCTTCTTTATTTTATTTCTATTTTCTTTCTTTTTGTTTTCTTGTAGTATTTGTTTGTTCGTTATTTACTTAAACTTATTTTATTTGCAAATTTCTTAACTACTTATTATTTAATAGGAGATATTACATTTTTCCCATCTTATGAAATTCGGTCCCCGAATTTAACTCAAGTACGTACCTGTAGACTGAAATGAATGGGGATACTTGACTCACATAGCATCTTCCACTTTCCATGTAGCTTGATCAACTGTATGGTTTCTCCATAAGACTTTCACAAATATAATTTCTTTTGATTGTAGCTTTCTTAGTTCTCTATCAACAACAGCCAGTGGCTCCTTCTAGTAAGACAACTTCTCATTAAGTGGTATAGTCGATGCTTCAAGAACCTGAGAGGAGTTCGATATACATTTTCTAAGCATAAATACGTGAAACACTTGATGAATAAAAGATACTCAGGAGGAAGTACCAAGCAATATGCCACAGCCCCCACTCATTCAAACATATTCGTACGGACCTATAAACCTCGAGCTCAACTTACCTCTTTATCTAAATCTCATCACGCCCTTCATAGGAGAGACTCGTCGAATCACTTTGTCCCTAATTGTGAAAACTAAATCTCTTTTTATCTTATCTGCATAAGACTTTTGTCTGCTTTGAGCCGTGAGAAATCTCTGGTGGATCAACTGGACCTTGTCAAATAGCTTCTTGTACCAGGTCAGGTCCTAATATGTTAGTCTCACTAGCTTCAAACCATCCGACAGGAGAACTACATTTTCTACCATACAATGCTTCGTAAGGTGCCATATGGATGCTGGATTGGAAGTTATTATTGTAAGCAAATTCAGCTAAAGGCAGATAAGCGTTCCAACTACCTCCATACTCAAGAATGCAAGCTATCAACATATCCTCCAAGATCTGTATAGTACGTTCAGACTGCCCATCTGTCTACGGATGAGATGTGGTACTAAGATCTACTCGTGCACCCAATGCTTCCTGGAAAGATAGCCAAAAGCATGAAGTAAATCGCGATCCTCTATTAGAGATGATGGATACTGAAATTTCGTGAAGTCAGACAATTTCGTTCATAAATATCTGTGCATACCTCACTCCACCATATGTATTCATCACTGACAAAAAGTGTGCTGATTTTGTCAATCGATTTACAATTATCCACACAGAATCATAACCTCTAAGGATACGAGGTGATCCAGTCACAAAGTCCATGATAAATCTTTCCCATTTTGAATCTCAAGCTATTATAGTAGTCTTACGAGTCGTTGATGCTCAGCCTTGACCTACTGACAAGTCAAACAACTAGAAATAAAGTTAGAGACATCTTTCTTCATACCTTCCCACCAATAAAATTTCTTTAGATCATGATACATTTTAGTATATCCAGATGTATAGTGTATCTAGATTTGTGGGCTTCCTCAGGAATAGCATGTCTCAACCCATCTACATCTACCATGCATAACTGGTTACCTAGTCGAAGAACACCATCATTGTCAACAACCATATTCTTGCTTTTACCAACTAAGACCTCATTTTTGTATTTTCATAATCATGTTTATGCATGTCTTTAGCCAAAGGTCTCTTTGTAGGAGCTATATGTGCCAAACTCGTCATAGATTTTCTACTGAATGCATCAGTCACAACATTGGCTTTTCCAGGATGATACAAAATAGAACAATTATAGTCCTTGAGTAATTCCATCCACCGACGCTGCCGAAGATTCAGATATCTCTGTTGAAAGATATACTTCAGATTCTTATGGTTAGTATAATCTCACAAGTTTCACCATATAGGTAATGTCTCAAAAACTTTTAAGCAAATACCATTGCAGCCATCTACAAATCATGTGTAGGATAGTATTGCTCGTGCTTTTTTAACTGTCTCGAAGCATAAGCTATAACGCAACCATTTTGCATGAGAAAACATCCTAATCCCACCCTCCAAGCGTCAGAGAATACCGTAATACTCCAGAACCCAATGATAAAGCTAATATTGGCGCAATGGTCAGACATGTTTTGAGTTTTTGCAAGCTCTGCTCACATTCCTCCGTCGACTGAAACTTTGAATTTTTCTGTGTTAGCTTAGTCAGTGGCGCTGTTATTCTGGAGAAATCTTGCACAAAATGCCTGTAATAGCTTGCTAAGCCTAAAACACTATGAATCGCTATCGGAGAAGTAGGTCTGGGCCAATTCTGCACAGCTTCTGTCTTCTTAGAATCTACCATAATTCCATCCTAAGATACAACTTGCCCTACAAATGCTACTGGGTCTAACCAATATTTGCACTTTGAGAACTTATCATAAAGCCGATGTTCTCACAACGTCTGCAACACATTCCTTAGATAATTCCTGTGTTCTTCTTGGCTGCGAAATATAACATGATATCATCATTAAATACTATTACAAATCTATCCAAAAATAGCTTAAACACCTTATTTATTAGATCCATAAATGTAGTTGGAGCATTGATCAGTCCAAAATGCATCGCAATAAACTCATAATACCTGTATTGAGTTTTGGAAGAAGTCATAGGAATGTCTTCCTCTCTGATTCTAAGATGATGATAACCAGATCGAAGATCAATCTTTGAAAAGTGGGCAACTCCTTGTAACTGATCAAACATGTCATCAATACGAGGTAAAGGATATTTATTGTGTATCGTTTCCTTATTCAGTTATCTATAATCAATGCACATTCTTAGGGATCCGTCTTTCCTCTTTACGAATAATACTAATTCACCCCATGGTGACACAAGAGCTCTGATAAAACCGTTATCTAACAAGTCATGCAACTGTTGCTTTAGCTCCCTCAACTCTGTTGGTTCCATGCGATATATGGGTATCGATATGGGTTGTATGTCAGGTGGCAAATCAATACCAAATTCTATTTCTCGTACTGGAGGTAATCCCGGTAAATCCTCAGGAAATACGTCAAAAAATTCTCTCACTATTGGTATATTTTCTAAACTAAGTGTTTCCGCACTTGTGTCCCTTACCATGGCTAAGAGACCTAAACAACTCTTCTTCAGTAATCGTTGAGCCTTCATAAAAGATATAACTTTACAAATCTCTAGAACCTGACCCCCTTTTAGGACAAAACTGGGTTCGGTTGGTGTCTCAATCTGATAGCATAGCAAGAAGATAACCAATACATTCCCATCAACATCTCAAAGTCAATCATATCAAGTACAATAAGGTCAACTAGAGTATCTCTGCCCTTAATCACAAGCAAGATACATGTAGTCAGCTAATATAGACTCTCCAACAATAGTAGCAACTGGAAAAGAATCATTCAATAGCTTAGGCTATCTACCAAACCTCAAAGCAAAGTACGAGGACTCATAAGAGTGAGCAGATCCCGGATCAATCAACACAAGTGCATCAAATGAACAGACAGAAAGAATACATGTAACCATAGCATTCGAGGCTTGAGAATCATGTCTAGTAAGTACAAAAACTCTCCCCTGACCTCTACCAACATTCCCTTTTCATTGATTCACAGTAGCACGATCTCCAGCACCTGGACCTCTATTTCCTGTACTAGCAAAACCTGAAGTATTACGAGTAGTCTGAGTAGGTGCAACTAACTATATAGAAGCCTGGCAAAAAATTCCTTAGAGGGTAAGGGAAATCCCTCAAGTAATGTCCAAACTAGCCACACCAAAATCACTCTCCAGTCAGAACATGACACTGGGCTAAATGTGATCTACTGCAAGTCTGGCAGGCTAGAGTCGTGGCATATATCTACCTAGAACTACGATGGACAAATGATGATGGTCCCTTCGTACCCTGTTTGTAGGGTGATCTGTATACAGACTATGAAGCCAAGTTTGTTCCTATTTGAAAACCCTGTAGTTGTTGTCCCTAATTCTCGGCTCTACGATTTGCACTAAAACCACCACTGAAGGATCCCCATGTCTAGGCCTTCTTACGTAAATCACTGGCTGCACGTTCATCACGTCTCTTGTTTTCAATCTTTCTAGGGAGATCGACTGCATCAGAGTAGGACAAAGTCTTCAGGTAGGCACTAAGTAAGGAGCATATCTAGCCAGATCACAAAACTTTGGTGTTATATGTTGACACATCCATATCTGGAGTTTGAACCAGTATCTCAAAGTCTCTAGCATAGTTCTACCTCAGGTTGTTCGGAAGAAAATGATCCATGAATGACTTATGAACTCGTCCCATATCAGTGGTGATGCTCCTGCTGGCCTTCCTAGAAATATCGTTTCATACCATGTATTAGCCATGTTCTCTAGCTTGTGTGTTGCAAGCTCTACTGCCCTCTCTTTAGAACATCCCAGGGCTCGTAATGCTTTCCCCTGTTTTAGGACTATCCAAAAGTTTTCCTATCTCATAAACAAATAATAAGCAACCAATATTCACCTAATCAGTCACAATCTTCATTGACTAACCAAAAATGCATTTTCACCAACATTTCCACCCTTATGAACATAATAATATAAAACCCATCTCAAAGTACGGAAAGAAGTGCGATACAGTAACTAGTCCTACATAACGAATGAATACTCATGACACTGATAAAAATGACTATAGAGCGACTCTAAGAGTTCAAAATAAAATATGAAAATAAATAAATAAACTTTTTGCCCACGCGAACAAGTGCAGGGCTCCAAGAACTATCAACTCGTGTACTCCAATTAACGAAATCCTTGCTTGCGTCAACTGCTATCTTTGTAAAAACAATAGAAGGGAGTGAGTCGCTAGCACAGTGAATAATAACACTTAATCAAAATCGGTTTTAACGGGGACAAGTCAGAAAATATGCCACTATAATAATCAGAAATAAAAATGCCCTTTCAAGCACAATAAACAATAACAAGTTTCATCATGTGTTTCATGTAATAGAAATTAATTAAAATTCAGTAATAAAATCAGTTAATACCATGTCATATCAATATTCACGTTTGGGAGATTTCTAAGAATGGATCATGTGATCAGTATAACTGTGAACCTCTTCACGAGAGGTTAAATATAACGATAGTCCCTACTCGAGGGAAATCGATAACTATATACTAGTTCTACCTTCCCACTAGCGAGGGCTTTAATGAAAATCAGTAATCTATAATTTACAAGGTGCACCAGGTCTAACGAATCCGCCGTTAGCTACCGGATCCTTCAAAGTCTCCTCCCATATATACTTGTCTTTGTAATCAGTCAAGACTCGTATAAATATATTTTTTAAAATAGTACAGGGCATTTTAATTCTTATCAAATCATGTAATTTCATATGATAATAGTAATCATTATCAAGTAACAGTAAAATATGCCTAGTAGTAATGGAAGTATTTAAAATAATAGTAATCATCTCAAATAAATATTTCGGTATCGTATCAAGCAAAGGACTTGTCCCACATGTAAATTTCGAATATTAGGTAACACACTTTATTTTCAAATTTATGTGTAAATCATGTAAGTTATGGAAACACAAATTGTGGCAAGGCTACTACTCACAGTACTCGTATCGAAATACCAAACTCGTCACCTTGAGCGATCCGTACAACTTTCTTCAACATCGATCTCATATTAATTTCCTTGTTTAGGATAATTCGTAGCTAATTTAGAATACATAACCCTTGGAGTTCATGTTTGACTCTTAATTCGTCCATTTATACTTACTCGTGCTACTGGTAATTTATACCAATCCAAAAATCCACCATATACAAGCTATTCATACCATATACTCAGTTAATTTACAGAAAAGTCTCATGGATTTCTCCCAATTTTTTTAACTTTATTGTTTAAACTCTTAATCCAATCCCAACATCATGTCTACTCAGTCCTATAAGGAATCATTAATTTAAAAGAATATTGCCTCAAAAGAAGAAGAATTACATGAAATTACCTGGAGTTTATCGTTGAAGCTCAAGAATATATGTTGATGATTAAGTGAAACACGGTATTAGGCACTAAGAAACACCAAAAAAAAATTCTTTCTTTTTCCTGTTTGATATGTTGTTGGCTAAAGGGATTTTTGTTTTCAGATCCTTTTCTAGCTTCGTCACTTGAAGCAGATGGGCTAAGGCCCACTTAATTGACTTCCTTCTTTATTTTATTGTTATTTTCTTTCTTTTTTTTGTCTTGTAGTATTTGTTTGCTCTTTATTTGTTTAACTTTATTTTATTTGTAAATTTCTTAACTACTTAGTATTTAATAATTGATATTACAAGTGGTGACGAGGTTCAAGTCATGTGATACTCATCACTCAAAGAACCTGTACAATAAGGATATATAACAGAGTACAATACCAACAATCTCGGTAAAGCATGTGATATCAACTCAACATAAGAAAATTCATTTTTGATAAACAAATCATCAACTAGAAACAAAGGCATAAGATAGCATGTTAAATACGACTTAAAAACTTGCTGAAATACACGATGAGGTTTCATGTGCATGATCATGAATGCCACCCTTACGCTCCACATTTCATCTCAATAATAATATTCACCTTTATGCTCCATACCCCGACACAATAACAATATTCACCCTTATGCTCCATACACAGACATAATAACAATAGCCATCCTTATGCTCCATACCCTAACATAATAATAATGTCTACCCTTATGCTCCATACCCCGACATAATAACAATATCAATCACAATCGCACGATAAAAATATCATGCCAACACCCAATTAATCCGCCCAATATGTCCACATGTGCCATAGTCACAACAATAAAATACGCGAAATCATCATCAGAAAGACATACGGTCATAATTTGTCAACAAAGAGCACAAGGACATGATAATAATAAAATGCGGATGTGGGTTCAACATATAAAGCATGACTACGGCTAAATCAATTTAGCAATGATTCCACAATTTTCATTTTGGCCAATAGTAAATTATAATCTTAAAACCATGATCTTTAACATGAATAGGTAAGTTCACATATTCATACAAGAATTTTACATGTCTTGTAGAGAGCACACAATCAAATCAGACATAGTAGAAGCCTAGAATTTAATCCAATCATTTTTCATACATAAAACCCACATATATGTAAGTCACCTTGCATATACATCGCAACAAATACATTACAATTAGACAATTAAGGTCCAAGACTAAGGGTTATTCTCTCACACAACATTTCACAAGATACTTACCTCAAACAGCTAAATCAACCCTCCACAATTACCTTTCCTTTAAAAACCACTTCCAACCGGTTCCAATCCTCAAAGTGGTGATGAAATTTTCCCCAAAATTGCCTCTAGCCGAGCCCAAAAACTCCAAATAATGAAATAAACTAAAACCCTCAAAATAAAGGATTGCTAGTGGTTCTACTTTGCGGACCAAAACTACGCTTTTGCGCACTCGCTTCTACGAGAAATAGCTCGCATCTGCGAGGTCTCCACCATTCAGCCAACCCCGCACCTGCGAGCAGTCAACGGCTTCTGTGATATCGCAGGTGTGCCAAAAGTCCGCTTCTGCACATAGGCGTCCACAGGAGCAAAGTCCCAGCTCCACTTCCCCCATTGCATCTACGCTCCATAGGTGCGACATACCAATACCGGATTTGTCACTTAACTCCAAAATGGTCTGAAACCCATCTGAGACCCACCCGAGCACTTCGTGACCCCGTCTGGATATTCCGACAAGTCCTAATACCTTCTGCAAACCTATATAAAGGCTCAAATCACCATAGCTAACATCAAAACCAAGAATTGACTATCAATATACAAGTGAGACCTCTCTTAAGTTCATCAACCCTCAAACATCAAACCAAGCATCTGATTTAAGTCTAACCAATGCAAATGAACCCAAACTTAGTACACAAGTCCTAAAAGACAAAACAAACCCAAGATTCTATGTATTAAACTCACATTAGGTAGAAATCACTTACCTCAAGATGCTAGGTGAAAATCTCTCTCAAAGAAGCCATAAAATCGGGCAAACCAAGTGAAATGAGAGATAATGAGCCTAAGTCTCGATTTTAAAACATAATTCTGTTCAGCGACCCTTCTTCGCAATCGCGAAGGCAAAGTATGAAAATGCCCAGATTTTTCCTCTTCGTGAACGCGACAAGGGCCTCAGGATCGCGAAGGCTAATTTGGCCAACACATCGCGGACGCGAGCTCCCTTTCACGAACGTGAAGTGTTCTAGCCTGCCATCCTCCCTTTGCAAGCACGGCCCCATCTTTGCAAACGTCAAGCACAGAATATCCCCCAGACCAAATCCTTCATCGCGAACGCGTGACACCCTCCGAGTTCGCGAAGAAGGAAACCAGCACCAGAAATATGCCATTTTGCACTTTGCTCCGGGTGGTTCGAGAAACACCTGATCCACCCGGGACCCCGTCCAAATGAACCAAAAAAGTCCATAAACATGATACGGACCTATTAGAAGTCTCGGAACACGTAAAACAATATCAAAACCAAGAATTGCACCCTTAAATCAAATTATTCAAATTTTGAACTTCAAACTCTTTCAACTAGCTCCGAACGCGATGAATCATACTTAGACAACTCGGAATGACGCCAATATTAGGCACAAGTCACAAATCACTATCGGACCTATTTCCAAGCTCGGAATCCCAAACGAACATGGATAACATCAAAGTCTACTTCAAACTAAATTTAGGAAACTCTAAAACTTTCAAGGCGCCAACTTTCAACAATAAGCGTCGAAACGCTCTCGGTTTACCCGAAACTTAATTCGAACATACGCCCAAGTCCAAAATCATCATATGAACCTATTGAAACCTTTAAATCTCGGTACCAAGGTCGTTTACTCAAATATTGACTCAAGTCAAATTTAGCCGCCTTAGGCCACAATTAAGGAACTAAGTATTCCGAATTTAACCCGAACCCTTTTAAAACCAAACCAACCATCCACGCAAGTCATAAAATAGTAAAAGAACATACGAGAAGTCTTAAATAGGGGAACATGAATCTAGAAAGCAAAACAACCGATTTGGTTGTTACACAAACGATCCTCGGCAAGTCACAAAATAACAATCAAATATATAAGAAGTATCAAATAGAGAAACGAAGCTCAAATGCACAAAACGATTGAACGGATCGTTCCACTTTCTTACTTTTGTTGATGAATTTTATAGATGAACTTGGATCGTTATGATGCAACTTAAATCTGATGTAGTTACATTACTAAGGGATTTCTTAGCAATGTTAATAAATTAGTATGGCAAGAAAGTTAAAGCATTAGATCAAAAAACAGCATAGTGTATGTCATTAGTAACTTTAATGAGTTATTCAAACAGCATGGGATCATTCATCAAAGTTCTTGTCCATACACCCCACAGCACAATGAGATGGTGGAGAGGAGGCACAACCACATACTTCATACAGTAAGAGCTATTAGGTTTCAAGGGTGTTTCCTATCAAGTTCTAAGGATAGAAGCTGCAAGCTATGTGATTAATAGAATCCCATATTCAGTCTTGGTAATCATACGCCATTTGAATTTTTATATCACAACCAACCTTCTTTATCACATATGAGGACCATTGATAGCCTGTGTCATGCAACTAATTTAGTTAGAGCAAATTTTGTCCAAGAGCCATCAGATCAATGTGACTAGGTTATGCACCCATTCAAAAAGGTTAAAAATTTATATAATATTGAGAATAAATATGTTTTAACGAGCAGGGTTGTGGGGTTCCATTAGAAAGATTTTCCCTTTCAACAATAGTTGCAAGATCAGGGTCCAACATTCCCACAAGTTCCTACTCATGGTTTGGTATTTACTTCCTTTGAAGATTTGCAGCATTATGATATACATGTAGAGTTATCTCCTGCATAACCTGATCTACAGGCAGAGGAAAACACACTAGTATCTCCAATAGTTTCAGAATTGGGACAACAATCAAATGCACCTGCTACTTTTCAGTCCCAACCTCTTGATCCTGAAATATTAAGGAAATCGAAGTGTACTAGCAAACCACTTATTTGGCTTTAAGACTATGTAAGGAAAGACAAACAAAAAGAAAAAGTCAATAATTGTTTACACCCTTTGTCTAATGTGATGGATTACATTGCACTTGCACCATCTTATTAAAGTTTTGTTGCTAAATTTCAATAGAGGTGGAGATCAAAAATTACTTTGAAGCTACTAAGGACCCCATGCTGGTTGAATCCATAAAAGTAGAAATTCAACCTTTGGAGGAAATTAAAACTGGTCAGTAGTACCCTTACCTATAGGTAGGAAGGTTATAGGGTGTAGATGGGTTTACAAAATTAGATACAAAGCCACTGGTGAGGTTAAAAGATTTAAAGCAAGATTAATAAGAAAGGGTTATAGTCAAAAGGAGAAAAATTGATTATCCAAAAATCTTTTTGCCTATAGTAAAAACGGTAACAATCAAAATAGTCAATCCTTGGCAGCAGCTCATCAATGGAACATCTACCAAATGAGTGTATTTAATGATTTTATAAGGTGATTTGAATGAGGAGGTCTACATGTGGTTCCCACAAGATTTGTAATATTCTCAGGGCAAACAACTAGTTAGTAACTATTCAAGTCCCTTTATAGATTCAAGCAGTTCTCTAGACAGTTAAATTTTAAGCTGACTACAACTATGTTTGTTATATTCTGGATTCACTCAAAGTCATTTAGATTATTCCCTCTTTAATAAAAAGGAATTAGACAGGATAGTGGTGATTTTTGATATAAGTTGATGATCTTCTTATTATAGGGAATGATCCTCAACTAATCTAGGAGACCAAAGACATACTACAACACAATTTTAAGAGTAAAGACTTAGGCAAATTGAGATATTTTCTTGGCGTAGAGTTTGCTAGAAGCAAGGATAGTATATTGATAAGTTGATATCAAATATTAGTTTGGCTGGTTTTGAGTTTAATCTTAAGCTCATTTATATAAACTTTGATCAACACACTGGCCGAACTAATGATAAGTTGCTTCCAGATCGTGCTGTATAGCAATGATTGTTTGGAAAACTGTTATAGTTGACTATCAGCAGGTCTGATATTTCTTTTGATGTTCAGAGCCTTAGCCAGTTCATGCATGTTCCTAAGTTCTCTCACATATAAGCAGCTAGCATATTACTTAGATACTTCAAGCAAGTATCTAATTTGGGTGTTTTTTCTTTGCACCTAGCTCTAATCAATTTTTTGATTTTTGTGATGTTGATCGGGCATCGTGTCTCAATACTAGAAGGTCCATCATTGGCTATTTTATTAATTATGGTGATCTCTTATTTCTTGAAAGTCCAAGAAGTAGTCCACAATTTTTAGAAGCTCGGACAAAGCAAAACATAGAAGCGTAGCTTCGACTATGGCTAAAATTATTTGGCTCATTGATCTGTTCAGGGAGTTAATATTGAGTTGCTCCTTCCTGTGCCTATGTACTATTATAGCAAATCAGCTTAAAATTGCTGCAAAGCTGGTGTTTCATGAGCAGACCAAACTCATAGACATTAATCGTAATTTCATTCGAGAAAAGATCCAACAAGTCTTGGTGGAAACAGTCTTTATGTCTTCATCATAGCAACCAACTATTGTACTTACCAAGGGTCTCACTCGATAACATCACCACTTGGTTGTTACAACCCAAATCCACCTAGTCGTGATAGCACCTAAATCAACCCGTTAAGTAAGCCAGACAATAGATAACATAATTCTAATGGATATTTATAAATAATCAATAAATGAAATAACTGAACTTCCATATAATACCCCCAGGGATTGGTAGTACAAGTCATGAGTCACTAAGATTTAAATTTACAAAGTTGGTACAAAATAAATACAATATCTGTTTGAATATACATAAACAGAGTACGAGTCCAAAACTACCAAGGACAAATGGTAGCTATATACGGATAGCAGGTACATCATCAATGCCAGCTCCCGTCATCCAGAGCAACTAAGCTCCAAGATCTGTACGCAAGGTACAGAAGTGTAGTATGAGTACAACCGACCCTATATACTCAATAAGTAACAAATGTAATCTCAGGCTGAAAGCAGTGACAAGCTGGGAAGAAGGTCAATGTCCAATACCAATAATCAATGACAACACAGGATATAATGATGACAGCAAAAGAAAACAACTAAAAAGATAACATTTTAAACTCATTCACGAATACGGAAAATTAGACATACCTTTCAAGTATAACCGTCAAAGCCCCAACCTTACCACCGAACATAAACTTATCAAGAAATTCCCAACATTCAACAACAGGTAAGACATCTCTTTTACCATCTAGAATGAGGAAAATACATCTCTATACCTACATGTCAAGTATACATGCTAAGTCAATGACATCATAGTGAAGCCATCAGGTATACTCACACTCAGCACGCTCACGGTGCCTGGTATAGCTGCCCCTCACCAACACACACACATAATAACACTGAGCATTGTATGGGTGCCTAGCACAAATGTTCCTCACCAAAGCACATATATAACCATGTGCCTGCACTCACTATGAATACTAGACTCTAATAGGGCAGATCCTTGCCCAAGCATTGATCGGATATAAATCAATTATCAATATAAATCATTTCGGCGTGCAACCTAATCTAGATATCAATCCGTTGCAGTGTGCAACCTCATCAAAATATCAATCCCTTGTGGCGTGCAACCCTATCCAAATATCAATCTCTTGCGGCGTGCAACCCGATCTAAACGTAAATCACAATACGGCTCTACGGCCAACATTAGTGATCAACCGCTCAAGTCTTCATATGCCAACATCTCACAGAAACATAACCCTATATACCCCATGTAATATCACAATGTAGAAGAATTTCAGCCAAAACTCGTGTCACGTACAAGGATACCAATAACATATGAGATAACATATCAAAAGTGCACAGAGACAGAGTTATAACACGCATATATAATTATCATGACTGACAGAATGACTACGACTAAGGCAAATAGCTCAACATAGCAAAATAGCCCTATCATGTCTCAAACAATTAATCATATGACCTAGACATGACTTCTAAGATGAATAATAACTCACGTAGTCATACAAATGGAGAAAACATGATATCAAAGAAGCATGATAGCAAAACAAGGCATATAATAGCCTAAGAACTACCTGGATCATAATAAATCACGGCGCACGCACATATGCTTATCACCTCGCATATACGGCACTCCCATCACATAGAAAATACCATAACCAATGGGATATAACCCTCAGATCCAAGTTTAGACAAGTTAATTACCTCAAACAAGCCAAGTCCATACTCTAAAAACATCTTCCCACGTGAATCGACCATTGAATAGCTCGAATCTAGCCAAGAACAACTCAAAAATATCAAATAATTCCCTAGGAACCAAACTCAAATGATAAAAGTCAAATCATTAGTCAAATACTCAAATTCAACCAAAATGTTAACATGGGCCCGCACCTCAAAACTCGAAAAAACTCATAAATTTCAATAACCCATTCAAATGCAAGTCCATCCATACTGGTTTTACCCAAACCAGACTCTGAACGATGTTCAAAACCCAATTATTCACTTTAGGAAAGTTTTTTACAATCCCCCCCCCCCAAACGCCAAAGCAACCGCCTAATGCAAACACGATAGTTCAAGCCACACAAACTCCGCGAACGCAAACCTCCAGTCACGAACGTGTAGAGGAAAAATAACCATCACCATCATACACATCGCGGTTGCAGTCTCCCTCTCGTGATCGCAAAAAAGGCACACAACCAGAAATCTGAGAAAATCAGCAATGCAAACATTGAAGAAATTAGTACGAAACCACCTCGAAACTCACCCGAGCACTCGAGACCCTGTCTAAAGATTCCTTCTTAAACTCTAGTCCACAAACCTTAGGACCTAATCTCCAACATCCATAATTTATCATAAGACCCGAATCCTGCATCTATACACTGTATAAGTCTAAACAAGTTGTATCAAGCCATAACCATAATCCAAATATAATCACATGATATTCCACATAACTTAGATACTCGTAGCAATAACTTTATACCACAATAGATGCCGAATAACAACCCTGGTACCGTCGACATACCTCCTATCAAATAAAACCTTGTTATGGACCTTCGTACATTAACAAGGATAAAAGAAACACATAAAAATTCATAACCACTCATCATATCAATATGTCATAGGACTTGCTAGCCTGATAGGAACCATTGCTAAATTTTAAGCTGACGAATGCCGTTGTTCTTCCAGCTTACCTTAACCAAATCCGAAAGCATAAATTCCAACTCCAAAAATCTCATTTCACCCGGTGCAAGCTTCTCGTCTGATCGGCCACACCAATGACACTTAGAGCCATATATACAATGCAATATGTGCACCAAACAAGCAATAACTCAAATGTAACCAATGATGGGAAGAGAGCTAAATGAGAGACCCATCCTACAAGCTCAACAGATATTACCACAAAGCGCAATTCTACGAACCCATCTCACAGAGTAGAAACAAGACACATGAAATAAGCACAAAAGATCATATCCCAACATAACTCTGTTGCATCATGAAGCCTAACCCAACATACCAATCCACATGGAACATCCATTAAACCATAATGCTCACTATCAACAAACACTTGTGTACTAATAGCAAACATGCCAAGAGCATGACTATAACCATGAGAAACGGATAGCAAAATATACTGTAGACAGGAAGACCCAACTAAGTTGCAATCCACCATTCAACAACCCAAGAGCCATATCGCTTGAATTTCACCACAAGGTCCAATCAAAATTGCATCATGTGTGTAAATACTCAACAGTCTCACACCCATCATAGCATAGAAGAGTAACATATGGAACATATCAGAACATGAATAAAATCTAACCGATATCACACCACTCAACACTAGTTGTGCGAAGCAAACAAACCCCATCTGACGTAAAACACACATTCTCATTAGGCCTATCAATGGCCCCCAAATCAATCCCGATCATCCAAAAATAGGAAGATAACCTTCAAAGAGTCTGCATTACCCTAACCACAGCATATACAATCAGCTTTCTAACTCTGGCCATATCTTTATAGTCTATAGCCAAGGAATAGTCCGCCTCTGAGAACCCCCAATCTCCTAATCCCAAGAATACAAGGATCTCCATATCCGATCTCAACTCGACCACTCAAATGACTGATAAATCCCTCATGCACGATCATCTCGCAAGAAATACTCTCATAAATCTTCAGGATCGTGTAGTAGAATCTGAAGATCAGCAGTCAACAATCAGGCAATTTTCGCAAGTCAAAACACAATGCATCTTTCTAAAGCACACTCATTTAAGGTGATACCAGATAGTGTCGGCATTCTTCTAAACAACTGAAATCGTACATGCTGTCTAAAACTCATGACCTTCCTTTGAAGCTGAATCGCAACCTTGTACATGCAAATCTCAATCCCACACGACGCACCTCATCTACCGTGCCATGAAAATACAGGAATCCCATTATCAACTCTGAATCACAAATAGGATAGACGCCCCATCAACCAAGAACAAACTCCACATGCCTGTAGAAAACATCTGTCCCAAGCCGTGGTCGAAACCATCAAGAACTATTCGACACCCATTAGCACAAAACTAAGCCATCTGAACTAAATCCCACTAACTCAACCAAGTCACGCACATCGCCCAACCAAAGACTATTGCCACAAAACACCCGCAAAGCTTGCCACACAGAAAGAACCGATGACTTCTATTACTATGCTGATCCAAACCACTACCAAGGTGACCTATTCCTTCCAATTCCTCTCTACTTGCCTTCAAGTTAACACTTCTCCTTGCCAGTACACTATGATCTTTAATCCAAAGCTCACCCCAAGAGATCCTAACATGAAACCACATCGTCTTAAGACCCATAAGCCACTATATTCCCTCTTAGACACCCAATCATACTGCAACCGAGATACCCACTCTGAAGAGACCTTCTGTGAATTTGAAGCTGTTTCTTTAACCTCTCTGACACTAAAATGTAGAATCACTAATGATATAGAACTATCGCAAGTCTCGGCACCACCCAATGCAAATATCATATCTTAGCCATATGCAAATCTGGGGAACCCTCAAATACCACATACGAATCTTGAACTCATTAGAACCTTCTCAAGAGTCATCCACTCTGCTCAAATCTCCAATGCACCACTAACACGAGCTGAACGACTTGTGCTCCATCAACACACAAACACCTAAAGAAGTAACCTCTCCTTTAAGCAACCAAGTGAATCCCTCCTCCTTGCACACTACATCAACTATGAATATCAAACACGAATCATTCCAAGGTTTCCATATGCCCAAATAGTATAGTACATCATGCACCCAACAATTTCCTTCCCTGCACTAACCTTGAAGTCAACCTCTTTCAAGTCATAACCGATCCACAAATATGCCTCAGACCAAAATTAATATAACACATGGCCATGCAATCTGATCGTCAATAGAAGACTTCCCCGCTTGGCTTGAAGCCATAGAACATAACATTCGGTAATCCACAATACCTTTACTCCATAATTACCATAATCTCGCACTGTAATTAAACTAAATCCTTCATACGCTCATGTAGCACTAGTCATGAAACAACTCAAATCTTCTGCCCAGCGCGTAATCACCCTCGTGACAGTCGTCCGAAACTTACTCAAGCAATCCGAACTCAAATTGTAGCACGTATAACCCATTAGTAGAAAGAAAACTCTTCATAGAAACATCATAAGGATTACACAACCTCAGACCATCCCGCATGAGATAACCCACCTGCTTAACCTCAAAATAGCATCTCTCTACGCCTTATCGTGGTCACAACCATTATGCAATCGCTAAATCCTCCCGAGCCTGAACTCGTCAACAAGACATAAGAATCTACTTCATTCCTAAATAACATGAAAGATCCCTCAACACGATCATAAATCGAGATTATACTACACATCACGACAGAAATCAAGCATCGATAGTCCTTTATGCCCCAAGAAAATCTTTCTCGTCATATCCAAACCATATAAGCATAGCCCTTAGTCACATAATACTCAACATACAGCTATTTAAACACTCACTGAGTCATCAATCTCTCTCCTAGATACACTACCTGACATATAAGTTCAAAAGAACATACTCGTATAATTGAAACCACCGAGCCCAAGCTGCGGTCTAAGCATGGCCTCAAGTAATCCAAACTGGCATAATTCCACAACAGAGAGAACACATCTCACACCTCATCCATGATATTACAAGCTATCGTTGCACAAATGATACCGAGTGCTCAACATCATATACGAGTGGATAGAAGGAAATAAAAGAGATATGCTTCAAGCTGGATCAATGTCGCACGATAAAGAAAGAAATATGGGAAGTTTCCTAGATGCCCTGTGGCCTCTCAAAGATAAGTAAGGACGTCATCATACCGATTAATAAGACTCTACTAGACACTTGCTCATGACATATAGAACCTAGGAACGTAGAGCTCTGATATCAACTTGTCACGACCCAAATTTGATGTAGTCGTGATGGCACCTAACCCAACTCGTTAGGTAAGCCAGACAACAAATAATATAATTATATTTGGATATTTATAAAAAAATCAATAAATGAAATAACTGAACTTTCAAATAATTTCCCCAAAGATTGATAGTACAAGTCATGAGCCACTAAGATTTAAATTTATAAAGTTGGTTCAAAATAAATACGACATCTGTTTGAATATACATAAACAGAGTACGAGTCCAAAAGTACCAAGGACAAGTGATAGCTATATCTGGATAGGAGGTACGTCATCACTGCCAGCTCTTGTCATCCACACCAAAGCAGCTCCAAGATCTACACACAAGGTGCAGAAGTATAGTATGAGTACAACCGACCCCATGTACTCAATAAGTAACAAACCTAACCTCAGGTTGAAAGTAGTGGGCAGCTCGGCAGAAGGTCAATGTCATATACTAATAATCAATGACAACACAGGATATAATGATGATAGCAAAAGAAAACAACTCAAGCAATAACATGTTCAACTCGTTCACAAATACGGAAAATTAAACATGCTTTTCAAGTATAACAGTCAAAGCCCCAACCCGGTTCAAATATCAATCTGTTGTGGTGTGCAACCCGATCCAAATATCAATATGTTACGGCATGCAATCCGATCCAAATTTAAATCACAATACTGCTCTATGGCCCATATCAGTCATCAACTGCTCAAGTCTCCATATGCAACATCCCATATAAACATAATCTAATGTACCACACAGAATATCATAATGTACCACAATTTCAGCCAAAAACTCTCCCGTAAAAGGACACCAATAACATATGAGATAAAAATATCAAAAGAGCACAGAGACGGAGTTATAACACGCGGATATAATTAGAATGACCGACAGAATAACTACGGTTAAGGAAAATAGCTCAACATAGCAAAATAGTCTTATCATGTCTCAAACAATTAATCAGATAGCCTAGACATGACTTCTAACCTGAATAATAACTCGTGTAGACATACAAATGGAGAAAACATGATATCAAAGAAGCATGATAGCGAGACAAGGCATATAATAGCCTAAGAATTACCCGGATCATGAGAAATTACGGTGCACGCATATACGCCACTCCCATCACATAGCAAATATCATAACTAATGGGAAATTACCCTTATATCTATGTTTAGACAAGTTACTTACCTCAAATGAGCCAAGTAATGTCTTCACAAGCGAATCGACCATCAAACTACTCGAATCTAGCCAAGAGCAATTAAAAATATCAAATAATGTAATAGGAACCAAATTCAAATGGTAAAGGTCGAATCTTTAATCAAATACTCAAAGTCAACCAAAAAGTCAACTCAGGCCCATACCCCGAAATCCGACAAAACTCAAAAATTTTGATAACCTATTCTGATACAAGTCCAACTATACTAGTTTCACCCAAATCCAATTCTAAATCGATGTTCAAAACTAGATTATTCACATTAGAAAGTTTTTGACAATAACCCCCAATTTATCATTTAGATTCATCATTCAAATGCCAAAATCGAAGATAGAATCATGAATAATAAACAAAATCGAGTTCAAAAATACTTACCCCAATACAAGTAGTGAAAATCTCCTTAAAAATAGCCTCAATCTGAGCTCTCAATTTTAAAATATGATAAAATAAGCTCCAAGTCCGAAATTATTAAATTATAGCAGTGGCCCAGGTAAACCCTTCGTGATCGCGGGACTAGCTTCGCGATCGCAAAACACAAAGCTTCACTACCCAGAGAACACTCTTTGCATTCGCGGCTCCAACTTCGCGAACGCAATGCACAAATATGCCTAACCTTTGCAAACGCGAAGGCAACTCCACCTGCTCCCAGCTCCCAAACGCGAACACAAACGCGAACGCGAACACGATCGCCTAATGCGAACGCTATAGGTCAAGCCACTCAAACTCTGCAAACGTGACCCCCTAGTCGCATACGCTTAGAGGAAGAACTACCTAGCTCCATCATACATATCGCAAGTCTCCCTCTCGCGATCGCGAAGAAGAAACGCAACACCAGAAATCTGACAAAACTAGCAATGTAAACATGGAAGAAAATGGTCTGAAAGCACCCTGAAACTCATCCGAGCCCCTCGGGATCCCGTACGAACATACCAATAAGTCCCAAAATATAACATGGATCTACTCGATGCCTCAAATCCCAAAACCACAAATCGCACCTCAATTCAAGCTTAATGAACTATTTCAAATTTTTAAATTTCAAACTTATGCCGAACACGTCCAAGCAACTCTAAATCACCTTAAATTTTGCACACAAGTCGTAAATGACATAACGAACCTATTCTAACTCCCAATACAAAAATCCGAACCTGATAACATCGAAGTCAACTCCTGGTCAAACCTATGAGCTTTCCGAACCTCCAAATTCCAATCTTTCGCAAAATAAAGCCCAAAACTTTCTACAAACATCCAAATGCAAATCTAGGCCTATGCCAAGTCCAAAATCATCGTTCAGACCTAACGGAACGATCAAAACTCCGATCCGAGGTCAAATGCATATTAGTCAAACTTGATCACTTCTTCCAACTTAAAGCTTCCAAATTGAGAATCATTCTTTCAAATCAATCCTGAACCACTCGAAAACCAAAACCGACCATACACGTAAGTCATAGTACATCATATGAATCTGCTCACGACCTCAAATCACCGAACAGAAATGCAAATGCCCAAAATGACCGATTGGGTCATTACATTGGTTTCTGAACTAGGAATAAAGAACATCATCATTTTTCCCAGCTTGAAGAGGGTGTAGAGGATAGTTTCAGCTGTGATAGTGGAACTTAGCTTAGCTGTTAAGTTAGTTCATTAGCAACCTTACCATATTAGTTTGTTAACTTATAATCAGAGCAGTTATTCTATAGTTAGTAAATCATAGTTAGCTAGAAATACAAGTTAGCTTAGTTTGTAACCAGTCAGTGGTAACATTTTACCAGATAATGGAATAGTTCGAGTTTCCTTCTCTTTCATATGCTATCTCTCTCGTGCTTCTGCCATTGATTCAAGTATTTGATTACATCAGTATCATGAAATCTAACATTTGATTACATCAGTATCATGGACTATTAGAAGTTCCAAATGGAACATACCTTCACTAGTAAATTGGTCGCAGGGATTGGGGACATGTATTTGTTGCTAAGAGATAGAAATTCGCTACTATTAGTGTGAGGGTTTAGCTAATTAAAGGAAAAACAAGAATTGGGAAAACAACTATAACTATTAGAAGAAAGAAAAAATCTTTCAAGTAGTTCGACCGGAAAAATTGCAGTTATGTCAAGAATGAGCTGGCTTTGCTCTAGTAGTATAGCATCTATTATTCCTCAATGAAATATTTGGTACAACATGTGCATTACAAGTAAGAATTTTAATAGTTCCGGTCCGTTTTCCTTTGATACTCCTAAATATTTTCTAGGCGGAATAGTTTGGTACTCCTGAACTTGATAATTTTTGTTTAATTCTCCTTTAAACTTTACGTGGTTTTTAATATTCTCCTAAATTTGACAATTTCATAGCCTCAACCTTGTGGACATTGACAATCCAAGGGAGTGACACACGCATTGCCACATTGATTTTTTGCCCATGTGGCCTTTTTTGACAATAAAACATATATTTTTATCTTTTTAAGTCCACCAATTATTTACATTATTTTTTTCGTCCAAAAATCAGTATAAAAGAACTTGAAACAATTTTGACTATAATTTTTTATTTGGCTAAAGATAATAATATTTTAATTAAGTACTTTTACATGTTTAGTCAGGAAAAAAAAATACACAGTTGGAACATATTATTATTACATCTAAAAAAAGGTTATTGAAACTCCATATATTGACTAAATAAAATATTTAGCTAAGAATAGTAAAATTTCGACCAAATATTTGTGAATCTGACTTGCAAAAGAAAAATGCATAGTTTAAATAAATAGTCATTACAAGAAAATAAAAATAAAGATACACATTGCTTTTTTCTTTTAGCGAAAAATTATACCAATTGAACTTCATTACTTTGGCTAAATCTTCTTTTTATTTGGCTAAAATAAATAAAATTTTACTAGCTTTGGTAGATTTGGACCTGAAAAAAGGATAAGTAATACATAGTTGAAACATATATTTATTGTATTTTAAAAAAAATACAATTGGAAAAAAATATCCAAAGTAATTTAAGAAAAAGCAATTGGAATAAATAAGTTGTTATATTTTATTATGTGCAAATAATATTTGAAAAATATCCCATTTGTAAGCTAATTTTTTTATTTTATTTTCCTTCCCTCTTATGCGCCTAAAAGAGAGTATATTCACACTCTTTGCCACATCGACAGCTAGGAGTGTCAAGATTACAGATTTTCAAGTTCATGGGAACATTAAAGACTACGTAAAATTTAAGGAGAAACTAAATAAAAATTATCAAATTTAGGAGGTCCCGAACATTTCTACCTATTTTTTACTTATTTTGCACACCAAATACTTTTAAAAAAGTGAAGAGAAAAGCAAATGGGTCCGGACATTAAAGAAAAGGTACTCTTAAAATTTCTTTATCCTTATAAATAAAGTAGGGAAAAGGATCCAAAGTGAAGAGAAAAGCAAATGGATCAGGCCTTTAAAGTAGGGTTATTAGGTTGAGCGTAAATATAGGCAAATAGTATAACAATAAACGTAACTTTGACTATATAACCAAAGTTAATATAAATAATATCTAAAAGTAAAAGGGTAAATTTGTCCCTTTCTCCATTTTTCCGTTTTCAAAAATATTGTTTTTGTTTGAAAATAAATTTCCCCCTTGTACACATGACGCGAGAAACTCCATTGAGGAGAATGCCATACTACTGGAGCAGACCCTAATCCGTCAGCAATATATTCTTGTCGTCAATAAAAAATTAATAAAAAATACAATAATCTGATACTGATAATGAAGAAAAAAAATATTGGAACCCTCTAACCCTTTTAACTACCTCTCCAGCTCCCGCTTTCCATGCCCGTCTCTTTCATTCATCCAATTCATATTCATTCTTTTCTTCAACAACTAATTCCCCTCTTTGGGGTCAAGCTGACGCACTTTCATCACAAACTTTACCCAGGAAAGACAGTCAGCACAAAGACCCCCGAATTCGGATTTATACTCTGAGAAATTGGTACCTGAAATTCATGACTTGAAATTAGCCCTTCTTATTTGAATCAATAGGTCTATCCATTATGCCCTCGTTGATGTGATATAGTTTTGGAGTTTCATCTGAATGTCCTTCTTTTATCTTTTATGTACCCTTATTATCGCACAAATTCAATTTTGCTTACTGATCTTGATAGTGGGGGTGAGTCAATCTCTATCCATGAAAATCATGGCGTCTTTGAAATCTGGGGTTCTTATAAGGTTTCTTGAAGATATGAAAATGGGTGGTAATCCCTCAGAGGATGACCGAAAGCCCAACTTGTTGCAAATCAGAAGTATAATTCCAGTTCTTGAAGAAGGCGATCATCTTTGGCCTAACAGAGGATTTTACCTTAAAGTTTCAGATATTTCACATGCAATGTACGTTTCGTTGCCTGAAGAGCAAAATGAGATGATTCTTGCAAACAAACTGAAACTGGGGCAATTCATAGATGTGCAGAAATTGGAGGATGCTCACCCTTTCCCATTGCTCAGAGGGGTAACGCCTCACCCCGGTAGGCGTCCATGTGTTGGAACCCCTCAAGATATTGTTTCTTTTTCAAATTTTATGAAGATTCTTGACGCATCTAATTGTGATTGCATTGTTGAAAAGGCTGTCATTTCTGAGAACAGGATTATTCCATCCAATTCAAGAAAGTTATGTCGCGGATTATCTGATCCTGAGGGGTTGAAGAAGAAAAATGATGATTTGAAGGGAAGATCGTCTAAAGGCAAGTTTCGATCATTGAGTGCTTCAAAAGTCCATCCAGGCGAGAAGGTGATGGCCCTGGATTGCACTCCTAAAAGATCTGACATTGAGAGGAGAAACTCTCATCTGTTTCGGGAACCACAAAAGACTAGGAAAAGATCTTTTGATATTCATAGTGATACAGAAAGCATATTGTCATCATTCTCATTTTCGTCTCATAACTCCAAGAGAAAAAGTTGGAACGAGTCAGAGATTTTGGGAATTAAAGGGATTTTTGATTCTTCAGTTGTTAAACACGATATCAGACCGCCTTGTAGTCATAGTGCAACTGTGAGTACTGCGGTCTGACTGTCAAGTTACTTTCCTTAATGTTTATTGTTGCTATAATATGAAGTCTGAAAATCTACTGGTCGGTACAGAAGATTGTACTTTCAATGGAGTATAAGTTTTGGATAAAAAAAGTAGCATGCTTTTGCTAGTAACTTTTTTGAAATGAAAATTTGAAATTTGAAATTTGCTTATCCATAAGCCTGGCTAAGTTTGGGTTACTATCAATGTTGCCACATAAATGTTAATTAGAGAAAACTCCATATCCATTGTGGTAGATGATTTCTGTACAGTTTTTTTATGCAACTAAAACCTAAGTCAAGTACAAATATGTAGATGTGATAAGAAAAGCTGCCATGTTGATAAGGTTTAAGCAACTTCGTTTGGTTTATTGAGTCAATGCTTGGTATTAGAATTTTATAATGCATAATTTGTAATTGATGTTTGTGTAGTGTCTGCACCTATTTGGTGAAATAGCCAGTGATTGGTGTCCAATATGAAATTAATACATTTTCTTTACATAATTGATGTGATTATACTTTTCTTTCTCTTTATTATGCGTCATTGGCTAATATTTCCATGCTTAAGGACTTTGGCATACTATTCTTTCTGTGGTTTGTCCTTCAAGTTCATCCTTATTCACTTTGTATAGACAGGTTTCACCAGTTCGTTCTGTAAGGTATGATAGCTCGGATGAAAATTCAAGTTCAATACCAAGAAGAAGAGAAGTTGGTTCTGCAAAGAAAATGAAGAGTTCCACTAAGAGCAAAACTTCTTTCTCCAAGATAAATACAAGTTTAGCTAATGACAGACGAGGGGCAGAAACTGGTATATCATGGGACTCACTCCCCTCGAGCTTGGTGAAGCTTGGAAAGGTAGTAAGTTACTTTCATACAAATACTTGCATGAATATATAGTTGGGTGATTTACTGACATTGTGATTTTTCCTTGGTACTTCAGGAGGTTGTAAAGCAAAGAGACATTGCTCTTCTTGCAGCTACTGATGCTTTGCAAGAAGCTTGTGCAGCTGAGAGGTTGCTCAATTCCCTGAGGTGCACTTTCTGATACAAATCCTACTTTATGCAACATGAGTTATTTTCTATTGCGAACACTTTGCATTCTTCTTGATTTTTGTCTAGTCCCTGTTGCTTTAAGATAAGATGGCCTATATGTAGGCTCAGGTTGTAATAATAGAAAAGTAGGATCTTGAACTCTCGAAAACTGTCTAGGTGAAGCTAAAAGAACTACCTACTAGTTTCAAGTTACAATCTTGATAATGGATTTACTTATCCTCTGTAAATATTCAGTTGTTATCTTTTAATGATCCATAGCACAATTTTCACAAGTGGAGAAATAATTTAGACATCTACGTCGACATGAAACCTATGCCAGTAATTAGACCTACATAATTGGCAAGTGATGATGATCAGAAGAACAGTTAATCTTCCTGCATCAATGGAGATCAACATGTTCTTTTGCCTGTAAAGATCGTGAAATGTACCATTTTACCATTTTCTAAAATAGGGAAACACACAAGGTAGAGGTAGAGGTAGAACCTGGTGAAAAAAAGAGTTAACTGGAGGAGTTGAAATGCTAATTAAAGTCACGACTGACTACCCAAAGACAATATAGGGACTTTATTGGCAGTTGCCATGCCAGAGATGAAATAATTTGATCATATGGCATTAGACATAATGGTGGTGAGAATGTCCGCAAACAATTAGATGTCAGAATCATAAAACGTAAGAAAGAAAGGTATTGCGACAGTTAATCTTCCTGCTCATGAGCTGAAATATAGCGTGAGTGCATTGCTTCCGGTTTCCATTAAAAATCATTATATTGTTTTGCCATTATAAACTTAATGCACTGTATGGGCTTATTGTTTTGTGTGCATTGCTCGTGTTACTTATCGCATACCAATCGTTCTTAATTTTGGATTGTGACTAAGACATGTTCCATTCTCCAGCAAATTTTCAGAGTTCCATTTAGCTGAAGAAGATGATCTCCAGCCTCATGTTGATAAATTTTTTGACCTTCAAGATGACATGGCTCAGACAAGATTGGTATTGCAGTCACTGACAAACATAAGTCCACTTAGAACTTCAGGAGAAGCTGACACCAATTCAGTTAAGGAAGCATTGACTATTGCGGTTGAGAGAAAGAAAAATGCATCTATGTGGATAAAATCTGCTGTGGCTCTTGATCTTTCACCATGCTCCACTGCCCTCGATCCAATCCATAATAACACTATGGCTGTCACCAATACGACGAAGAAGTCAAGCACATCAAGTCGAATAAGTACCAAACCGAAAGGGTCATATATCATTAAATCACATAGGAACAGTACCGATGAGATTCCTTTCTTATTGTCATCTGACAAAGATGAGCAACCTGATCAATGGACTAGGGGAAGCACAACACCTGCAGCCATTGTCCTAGCTTCTTCGTTGCAGGACGAGTGTAGAAAATTGTTTTTGGGACATGTAGAGAAATACCTAGATGAGGTTGAAAGAAAAGCCTCTTCAATGGTATTAGATAGCCAAATAGCAGGAATGATGTACAAGGTGAAGAGAGTCGATGATTGGTTCGATGTGATTATCAATAAGGAGGCGAATGCTCCAAAGGACGGTGGGAACTTGGATGATTCAGAAATCGAAGTTTGTCAAAGGGTGAGAAACAAAATATATGGGATCTTACTGAAGCATGTTGAGAGAGCTGCTATGGCTTTTGGAAGTTGCAATTCCACTTAAATTGCCTAGTCATGATATCATGATATCAATCAAACTCGAAGATGGTATTATTGACATTCACATATAAGTGCAAGTGCTTGGTAAATATAAAAATGAGGGCGAAAATGTATACATGCATCGATCTTCTCGACAGAAGATTAATTAGTGCATAATATTCCGAATCCCTGATATTTCTTGCTGTATCTTAACAGTGTGGTCTGTGCATAAATCCTTTAAATAGATAACTCCAACTAAATGTGCAATACTGAATTACTGCTCCAAGATTATGTGCACTTCTCGCTTAACTTTGCTTGATCTGAAGTATATTTTATATTATTACTAGTCTCCTCAGCCTTGATCTACAGTATATTAATAGAACCCACTCTTAGATCACCTCCTTCCGTACAATTTAATTTTTCGTTTATTCATTGGCGACAATCAGGTTTCGGAAATATATCATAGAATATGTTCGCTAAAATGGTTTACAGGAGAGTTTATATATGTTTAAAATAACTAGAGAGACATTATGGCCTTTCCAATATTTATTTGTGAATAAGTAACTACAGGCAAAGTCTATAAATTGTCTTGCATACCCAATTAGAATGACACCAGCTAGCTTGAGATTAGAGCATAACAACAGTATTTTATTTTTTTTCCTATGAAGTAGTAGTAGTAGTAATTACATTAATTAGCTCTTCCCTTGTCATTAAACAAAGCAAACTGGAATGACTTCAATCAATACCATTTTCTGTGCAACTTCGGCCAAGAGATGGAAAATATCACATTTGCAAGAAGCAACAGTACCAACACGTTAGAAATAAATCATAATCACATATGGTTTCTTTTAATTCAGCTCTGTATATTATATTAACACCTTGTGTAATGACGAGAAAATGCTACAAGCACCTAAACTTCCTTCAGTCATGTTGAGGTGGCAGCTTACTTATAGGTTTGAATATTCAATCAGAAGAATCAATAGTCCTCGTGAATAAGATAATAATCCGTCCCCATATGCAATTAGCTAAATCTTGATTCAGCACCATTTACAAAATAGCAATAATTTATATCTCCTTCTGTTGCATGATAATGCCAAACCCATTAGCACCATATGTGTTAGAGCTTTAATTTTTCAACATTATGATTCTAGAGTGGGCATCTTCAGATCGAGTCCAATGTCAATTCCGTTGTATGCAATGAGAGCATACATCCATAGATCATCAGAGCTCAAGAGCTGCAGACGCCCAAAAAAAAAAAAGCATCACATTAATCTTGTTTCATATTGGTTGATTAGCCAGTCATGCAGTGGTGTAGTCAGAAATTCCGCCTAGAGTGTTCAAACTTTAAACAAGTCGATAATTTTTAGTCGACGAATGGTGTACCAAAATTATTAAATCAAACTATACAACATTTCGAAATTTTTTTTTAATAGAACTATGGTTTTATAAATCAAAATTAATACAACAAAATGACAACATTAGAAAGTTTACTAATAAAAGTAAACATAGAACCAAAGTAACGAGAGAGTCAAGAGAATTTGTAGTTTATAGAGGAGCTTTTGTTGAAGAAAATTCTATAGAGTTTGATTTTCAAATTATAAAATACATTTAAGAAATAATTTTTACTTAAAAATTATTTTTAAGATTAGTTGTTTATTTTAATACAAAATTTAAGTTTTAAGAGTTATTTTATTAGTAAATTTTTTAAATTGGAAAAAGAAGCAAATAGACCGCACATGGTGGTCTCCGTTTAGTTTTGGCAAATAAAATGAACAGAACTTTGAACTCATGAACCACACACCACTTTTAATATCATAAACTACTGGACTGCCTCACTCAACTGTGTTAAGGGTGTTAAAAATATAACATATAACCATATAAAAAAATATTTAATTTATATACATAGCATAATTTTTCGGCGAAGGATCTTCGCTTGACCACCCTCATCGTTAGGGTGGCTACGCCACTACAGCCATGTCATTATTAAACAAATGCATACAATTATCACAAACCACCTTACTAATACATTCCTTTTATACCACTCCCTTCAATCCTTATGATGGACAATCAAGCTATAGATTCTTGTCTGTCTCCTTTTATTGTGTACGTATATATAATGAGAGTGACTATCAACCTATTTTATTCGTGCACAATTTTAAAATGAATAAAATTTGTAAGTATTCATTCATATTATCCTTAGAAAATGAGTTGCGTGTCCAATCCACTAAAAACAGGTCAAATATAGGTCAATCCATTTCATCTGCTAAAGAAAAAAAGGGACACCCCACGAGTTAAAAATGGATTTCACCCATTGATGACCCAGTTGGACAGATTTGATGGATTTTATGGAATTGAACCTTTGCAATTTGCCATCTTAGGCACCTGTACTATTGAGATTGCAGATTAAAAGGCAAAAGTCAACCTTTTGTTTCTTTCTTATTTTTCTTTTCTTTTCTCTTCTTCTTTTTTCTTTTTTATTTTCTCATTTTATGAAGGATTTTTTTTCCCTTTAAGTTAGTCTTTTTTTTCTTCTTTTTCATAATTGTTTGATTTATTTGGATAACAAAAATAGTAAAATAAGAAAATGTCCCGTACATTTTGGTGACAGTACATTCTAATAGAATGTGTTAATGTGGCTTTGCACCTGAATTTCAAAGGAAAATGTTGCTGAACAAGCTAAAATATTATCGATATTATTAGTCTCTAGACACGTATGTACTCCATATAAGACAACCAATATTTCAAGTGTTGAGCCTAAAATTAAGGGCACAAGAAGTCATACTCTATTTATCTTTGATCATAAAATTAATACTTTGTTTACGTAAATAATAAATTATTAAAATATTATAATTGAAGAAATATGTGGATACTAATATAAAATAAAAACTAATTTTCAAGTGTAGTAACTAAATGTTAATTATGAAATACCGATATTAATTTAATTTTAAAATCGTTATAAAAGTATCTATATAATATAAAGCAAAGAGTGATCCAACCTTTGCAGAAATTACCTTTTTAAAAGAAATATATAAGGAAATGGAGTAAATATGTCTCCTCCTTGCATAAATAATGTGTTGTATGCTTGGGAGAAAAAGTCAAAAAAGACCCTCTAAGAAGTCATGGATAATATATTCATATTATCATTGGTTAATCCGTATTTTGTCTGTATTAAATAAGACATTTTATCTTATTTTTCACCTAACCCATTTTTGACCCGATCCGTCCGTTTGCCGTCCCGAGATTAGAGTACCAAGGTAGAGTATCTCTCGATCATCTTGTTTAAATCCTAATGCATGCATTTTATCACTTGGTGAAGGGAAAATAAATCTTACCTTGATCTGGAGTTGCAAAAATTTGACATAATGGACAGCCTCTTCAAGCATGGTGCTAATATCAACCTGTCAATCGAATATTTAAGTTCAAGTTCTCTCAGCATATTTCATAATCACAAATGCATGCAGTTTCAATATATGGCTACACTTACCTTTGTTCCATTAGGGACGAGATTCTGCAAGATTCTCAGCCTCTCATTAATCCTCTCTCTTCGTTTCTGTAAGAAGGGAAATAAGAGATCCTTTTAACATACATATACTAGCTAGCAGATCTAGAAACCAAGTAACTTCAGATAATTAACAAAAAAAAGGAAGTTACATATATACCCTGGCATACAAGCTCTGGGGGTCAGTTGCTGAGCCCCTGCTGGCTCTGGTTTTTAGGGTTAACTCGTGAGAAACATTAACAGATTCATCTTCTGAGCAGCAACTGATCATAGAGTTCTGCCTATGAATCGCTGTCTTGTTTTCTTCATCCTTCTCACAGCTAGTCATCTTCAGCTTTACGCTTCTCTTGTTATCTGGGATCATCTATATTAATTAGAGAAGTGTAATCAGGAACGAACCCCATTCTGACAATATATAAGAAAATCAAAACAGAATGATAATTAAGTAATACTCACATCCCCAAGCAGCCGCCGGGATCTTTTCCTAGAGCTGTCTGGTGGACTATCCACCTTATCTTCAACATCTCCTTCTATACTGTTTTCACCAGACTCCATGCTATCAATATTGCTCACATCTTGGTTAATAAGGAAATCATCCACTTCAATCATTGCATTGTAATTAGTAAGCACCTGATCAGAGGGTAAACTAATTATGTTTTCACCTTCCACCAATATTCCATATCGATCCATTGTTATTGAACTGTCATTTCTTATCATCACGTTTGATCGAAAATGACTCGGCAGAGGGGAAAATGGAAAACTACCACAACCACTATAACTACTTCCTTGTGAAAAAAAGTTAATACTATTGTCAGTGCTCATAGTTGATTCATAACTAGTCAATAAAGAACTAATTGGTAGCTCATTTGTAAATGAACAGCTAACAAGCAACTGAGACATGAATTTATCATC
This sequence comes from Nicotiana obtusifolia, assembly GCA_002018475.1. Classification (NCBI taxonomy): domain Eukaryota; kingdom Viridiplantae; phylum Streptophyta; class Magnoliopsida; order Solanales; family Solanaceae; genus Nicotiana; species Nicotiana obtusifolia. The sequence goes on from MCJB01049842.1 coordinate 149,283, forward strand.
CTGATCAGTAGAATACATTCCACTGAAGGAGCTCCATTCCCCTTCAGACATGGCTGCCAAAGGAAATGAATATAATAGAGAAGCTCAGTTCGATCGATGCTTGGAAATAGTGGGAGATAAAGACATATTAATACCAACACTAGTGAAGACTCTGTCTTGTATATCAATATTTTGGGAATCAGCAACCAATGATTAATGAGCAGAATATCCACCAACTAGTTTAATAATACTTCAATTCCTTTGCTCCACTTTATATGCCATATTTTCAGTTTTAATTTGTTCAAAAAAAGACACCATCTTACATTTGAAAACTCTTTCAACTTTAAATTTCTTATTCTTAACCTTAATGATATGCACTCTAGTAGCCATTAGAAACATCATGATATTTTTGAACTACAAGTTCTAATAGTAATTTTGATATGTGTCAAAAAGATTTCTTTCTTTTTCCGAATTTTGCATCAATCAAATAATGTCAAACAAAATGAAACTGACAAATATTAGTCTTTTGTCCACAATGGGCCAAGTACAACTCATAAGACTTGGTTAACTAATTATGAACAAAATTATGCAACTCTTCAGAGGCTTTAAAATAACACTATGGATCCCATTAAACAACAATAATAATGAGTATTATATGTAAATGCCAATCATTTAGAAAAGGATTAACTGTTACCTGTTACTATCAACTATCGAACACTTAATTAGGAAAAGCTGGAAGTGAGATAAGGGAAGGGAGACAGAATATCTGGAGAACGTGAGGGTCTTTTTCAATACATGACATCAGCAGGTCACACATAGATCATGGTGGTGAGTCTGACATTCTTAAAACTATCTAGAAAAAGACATAGTATCTTCCACGCTTAAACACCAGTAAATGACTGTTACGATCTTAATTTCTCACCTTAGAATATTGTGATAGCATCAAGTTTTTAAGACTAAATAAACTTAACATGTATTGGTAGTTCAACGGAAATAATAAAACTGAAATAATAAAATAAACCGATACAGCTCATAGATACTCCAAAGTGGAACATCAACAACACAATCCCAAAATCGGTGGAACTCATTCATAAGCTCTATAGAATGCTCTAAATCTCTAATACAACACTATATGATAATAGGATAAACAGTAATGAGAAGATAACAGAAAGTGACTCCGAGACGTGCGAGCGTCGAGCATGTATACCTTGAAGTCTCCGAAAATAACTGTACGATCACTGGGGTCCGTCACGAGTAGATGTACCTGGATCTGCACAAAAATATGTAGAAGAGTAGCATGAGTACATCACAATGATACCTAATAAGTATCAAGCATAACCACGGTAGAGTAGTGACGAGGCCAGGTTAAGATACCTACTAGGACTAGAAGACTGAACAGAGTATAGTATAGTCAAATAATGGAAGACGAGGAAATGAATGATAATAAAGTAGTTCAATAATGTAAGCTAACAACAGAATTTAAAGCAATAAAGGCAGCAAGGAGTGAACACATGATAAGAACAACAAGAAATCAATACGGACAAATACAAGTAAGGCAAATGAAAAGATAACAAAACTGTTCAACCAACAAGCCTCTTTAACATAAAATGTACAACAAGAATCACAACCAAGGTACCACGCCTCATATCCACATTTCACAATTTAAAATCACAACATATTCCTTATACTGCCGCGTGTGCCTTACATTTAGATATTTTTGAAAATATTTTTTTCCGAAATAGCTACACGCACTTTAGCCCCTTATGTCGCCGCGTGGCTTTAAATAATTCCCTTACTAGCAACATGCACATAAATCCCACCTTATGCCGCCGCATGCACATTATTACCTATCTTTATACCACCCCTTACGCATCAATATCACAACACAATAACAAGTCGCACCACAAGTGTCCATATGTCACAACTTGCCAAAATCAATAGTACTAAATTACCACGACATATAGCCCACGGCTCAACCATAATGTGAACAAGAAACTCAATAATAGCAAAATGCATGAGAATTACTCAGCACGAAAATATATCTCAATAATCAACAACTTCAACCTCAATATGATAATGGCTTTCATAACTTCAACTTCAATAACTCAAAATGAAAATATTCCCACGAAAAGACAACTTTCAATTTAATTGTATAACATAAGCTTAACAATGAAAAAGATAGTATAAAATAGCACCAACGTGTAAATGCATGAGAATAATTCAACACAAAGAGACATCATGGAATAATAACTTCAAATGAGAATAACTCCACAATTAAAAAGGCACATGACAATAAGAGAGATAACAACATCAATTAAGGCATATAAAAGCATGTTTGACAATAAAAAATAAAACATGTGATAACAACATCAAGTAAAGCATGTAAGCCAATTTAACAACGGAAGATATAATATGATATTATAATTTTTAATTAAATGTATGAGAGAGGCTAAGAGTCTAATCCAGTCAATATACCACACATAAACTCATGTATGCACTCGTCACCTCGTGTACACGTCTTTCACATAATTCAAATAACACAAATCAACCCAAGCCCTAAGGGGTATTTTCCAAACACAAAGTTAGATTACCTCAACAAGCTAAATCAATCCCCTAATAAGCTTTTCCCGCGAAAATATAACTCCGGACGGCTCGAATCCAGCCAAAATAACTTAATACCATAAATATAAGCCATAGGAAGCAATTTCAGATAATAAAGTTTCAATCTTTAAAGAAAATCAAAAAGTCAACTCAAAAGGTCAACCCCTGGCTCGCACCTCGAAACCCGACCCAACTCACAAATTCGGAACACCCATTCCGATATAAGTTCAACCATACCAAAATTATCCAATTCCGACCTCAAGTCAACCATTTAATCTCTATTTATGGTTTAAGAGAGTTTATACAAAAAATCCCAACTTCTCTAACTCAAATCACTAATTAAATGATTATAACAATAATGGAATCATAATTAATAAATAAAATCGAGTCAAAACACTTATGCCGATCCATTCCTTAAAAATTCCCTCCAAAATCGCCTAAAATCGAGCTCTCTAACTTACAATGTGGAAAATGAAATAAACCCTCAATTCAATCCTTTTATGCTCAATGATTTTTGCTTCTGTGGTCAAATTGTCTCATCTGCTACACCGCATCTGCTGAAAGTTTGACGCGTGCGGCTTCCACTAAAACTCAGCGATTTCCGCTTCTGCGGTCCCAAGGGTGCATTTGCGCGTCCGCTTCTGCGGCCATCAACCGCATTTGCACTTGCGCACAATTGTCCGCACCTCTAGACCCAGCTCACCAGCCCCATATCAGATCTGCAGCCAATGGGCTGCTTCTGCGGCCCAAATTGCACAGGTGCGAATGCACCAGACTTCAGTAGGCATCAAAATCCTCCAAGTCCAAAATGAATCCGGATTCAATCCGATTCATACCTAGGGCCCCCGGGACCCCGTCCGAAGAAACCATCAAGTCCCAAAATACAACATGAACCTAATCAAGGCCTTATATCACTTCAAACAACATCAAATCAACTAATCGCACCCCAATTCAAGACTATTGAATCAATGAACATTCAACTTCTAAAACTAATTCCAAATCATATCAAGCCAACTCCGAATGAGCTCAAATTTTGCATGCAAGTCACAAATGGCACAACGGACCTATACCAACTCCCCGAACCACAATCCGAACCCAATATTAGTAAATTCAACCTTCGGTAAAACCTATCAACCTTCCAAACCTTTAACTTTCCAACTTTCGCCGAAAATCCTCAAACCAACCTACGGACCTCCAAATAAATATTCGAACATATGTCTAAGTCCAAAATCACCATACGAAACTATCAGATTCATCAAAACTCCATTCTAGAGTCTTCTACACAAAAGTCAAATTCCGATCAACTCTTCCAACTTAAGCTTTCAACCTTGGGACTAAGTGTCCGAATTCACTTCGAAATTCACCCGAAACCAAACCAACCACCTTGACAAGTTACATAACCATAGTTGAACATAGAGGAGGCAATAAATAGGGGAACAGGGCTAAAATACTCAAAATGACCGGCCGTGTCGTTACATTCTCCCCCTCTTAAAACAAACGTTTGTCCTCGAATGAGTATAGAGACATACCTGAAGTGCTGAAAGTAAGGATAACGGCTACACATATCATGCTCGGTTTCCCAAGTCTCCTCCTCGAATGGTTGGCCCCTCCATTGAACCTTCACTGAAGCAATATTCTTTGACCTTAATTTTCGGACCTGCCTATCCAAGATGGCAACCAACTCCTCAACATAAGTCAAATCCTTGTCCAATTGGACTGAGCTGGAATCTAATACATGGGACGGATCACCATAATACTTTTGGAGCATAGAAATATGGAAATGAACTTTCAAAAAGTTGGGTGGCAATATAAATTTGTAGGCCGCCTCCCCCGCTCTCTCAAGAATCTCAAAAGGACCAATATACCTAGGGCTTTGCTTTTCCTTCTTCCTAAACCTCATCACACCCTTCATGGGTGAAACCCGAAAAAAAACCCTCTCTCCAACCATTAATGCTACATCACGAACCTTTCGATCAACATAACCCTTCTGCCTAGAATGTGCTGTATGAAAGCCGATCCTGAATCAACTTGAATTTCTCAAAGGTATCACGAACCAAATTAGTGCCCAACAACCTAGCCTTTCCCAACTCCAACTAGCCAACTGGAGAACGATATCGCCTCCCATATATGACCTCATAAGGAGCCATATGAATACTCGATTGGTAGTTGTTGTTGTAGGAAAACTCTATAAGCGGAAAAAACTGATCCCATGAACCCCCGATATCCATAACATAGGTACATAGCATATCCTCAAAGATCTAAATGGTGCGGTTGGACTGCCCATCCGTCTGGGGGTGACATGTTATACTCAACTCAACATGTGTGCCTAACTCACACTATATGACCCTCTAGAAGTGCAATGTAAATTGCGTGCCTCGATCGGAGACAATGGGTACTTGCACACCTCGGAGACGAACAATCTTATGGATATAGATCTGAGCCAGTTGCTCTGAAGAGTAGATAGTCACAACCAGAATGAGGTGTGCTGACTTGGTCAGTCTGTCCACAATAACCCATACTGCTTCAAATTTCTTCAAAGTTCGTGGTAGCCCAACAATGAAATCTGTGGTAAAACGCTCCCATTTCCACTGGGGAAGCTCAAGGCCCTGAAACAAACTGCCGGGCCTCCGGTGCTCGTGCTTCACCTGCTGACAATTCAAGCACCGAGCCATATTACGCTACTATAACTTTCTTCATTTTTCTCCATCTATAGTGTTGCCTCAAATCCTGATACATCTTCGCAGCACTCGGATGGATGGAATACCACGAACTGTGGGCCTCCTCAAGAATCAACTCGCGCAACCCATCTACATTGGGAACACACATCCGACCTTGCATCCTTAACACCCCATCATCTCCAGTAGAAACCTCCTTGGCATCGTTGTGCTGCACTGTATCTTTAAGGACAAGCAAGCAGGGGTTATCATACTGATGTGCTCTGATGCGCTCATACAATGAAGACCGAGAAACCACACAAGCTAGAACCCGGCTAGGCTTTGAAACATCCGACCTCACAAACCGATTGGCCAGCGCCTGAACATCCAATGCTAACGGTCTCTTCCCAACTGAAATATATGAAGGCTACCCATACTCTCCGCCTTCCTACTCAAGGCATCGGCTACCATATTGGCCTTCCCAGGATGATACAAAATTGTGATATCAAGTCTTTTAACAGTTGCAACCACCTTCGCTGCATCAAGTTCAAATCCTTTTGCTCAAACAAGTGTTGTAGACTCTGATGATCTGTGAATACCTCGCAAGACACGCCGTAAAGATAGTGCCTCCAAATCTTCAATGTGTGAACAATAGCTGCCAATTCTAGATCATGAACGAGGTAGTTCTTCCCATAGGTCTTCAACTGGTGTGAAGCATAAGACATCACCCTACCCTTCTGCATCAAGACACACCCAATACCAATCCGCAAAGCATCACAATAAACTGTATATGAACCCGATGCTGAAGGCAAAACCAGAACTGGAGCTGTGGTCAAGGAAGTCTTGAGCTTCTGAAAGCTCTTCTCACACTCGTCGGACCACCTGAATGGAGCACCCTTCTGGGTCAATCTGATCAAAGGTGCAGCAATGGACAATAAACCCTCTACAAAACGGTGATAATACCCAGCTAAACCAAGGAAACTCTGGATCTCAGTAGCTGAAGACGGTCTGGGCCAATTCTGAACTGCTTCATTCTTTTTTGAATCTACTTTAATCCCCTAACGCGACCACATGACCCAAAAATGCCACCGAATCAAGCCAGAATTCACACTTTTGAGAATTTTGCATATAACGTTTTCTCCCTTAATGTCTGGACCACAATCCACAAATGCTGCTCATGATTCTCCCAGCTGCGGGAATACACCAAGATGTCATCAATGAATACGATGACAAAAGAGTCGAGATATGGCTGGAATACACTGTTCATTAGGTGCATAAAGGTTGCTGGGGCATTGGTCAACCCAAATGACATCACTAGGAACTCATAGTGACCATACCAAGTCCTGAAAGCAGTCTTCGGGATATTCGAGTCCCGAATCTTCAGCTGATGATACCTTAACCTCAGATCAATCTTTGGGAACACTCTAGCACCCTAAAGTTGGTCAAATAAGTCATCATTGTGCGGTAGTGGGTACTTGTTCTTGACTGTAACTTTGTTCAACTGCCGATAATCAATACACATCCGCGTAGAGCCATCTTTCTTCATCACGAACAAAATTGGAGAACCCCAAATATTGAGCAAAGCAAGATGTCATATATGAGTATGTGGAACCAGTCGAATAAAGCTGAAGCATCCTTGTAACAAACAAGAACACTACCTATGATGACAGCATCTGAAGTAGTAGTTATAGTCCTACCCGAAAAAGCATAGAAACGAGCCTGGCCTCTCCCTCTAGGGCAACCTCTAGCTGCCTGGTCTCCATGCCTAGCTGGCGGTATAGGTGGAGCGGCAACTGGATCAGCAACCATGGCCTGCGAACCCTATGGACCCTACGGAATTCGTGGAGCCTGTGTAGTTTGTGGAAGTGCACCCCTCCTAAGTCTGGGAAAGTCCCTTAACATGTGTCTGGTATCGCCACACTCAAAATAAGCTCTCGGTGTGTGTGGCTGTTGAAACTGACTATGGCCTGGTCGGTGGGACTAACCGCTGAAAGCACCCCGTGCTGGAGGTGCACTGAATAGTGGCGGTGCATAATAGGCAACCGGAGACCTTAGAATAGCCAGGGGGCTGCTAGAAGCTGGAAGTACTAAATGAACTGGCAGACTCACATAACCCCTGCCATGTCGGGATGTAGCTGCATCGTGGACACCACTAAATCCTCTAGTACCTCGAGGCCTCTTGGCCTCCCTGTCCTCTCCGCATACCCTCCAACCTCCACGCGATCTCCACCACTTGCTGAAATGGAGAATCCATCTCCAACTCTTGAGCCATGCTAAATCTAATACCATAATTGATCCCCACGATGAATGTACGGACTCGCTCTCTGACTGTAAAACCAAGGTAGGTGCATGTTATAATAACTCACTGAATCTGATAGCATACTCTGACACTGTCATAGTCCTCTGATGCAGCTACTAAAGCTCTATGCGCCATGCATCCCGAAGAGTCTGGGGAACAAAATCTCACAAGAACATCTCCAAAAACTGAGCCCAAGTGACTGGGGTTGCATAAGCTGGCCTATCCTCCTCGTAAGCCTGCCACCACCGATACGCTGCTCCTAACACCTAAAATGTAGTAAAAGCAACTCCGTTCACCTCCACAATGTACATGGTGCGGAGAATATAGTGGAACTTCTCTAGAAAACCTTGCGCATCCTCGGTAGCTATGCCACCGAAAGTAGGAGGATCATACTTCTTGAACCTCTCAAGTCTCCTCTACTCCTCCTTAGATGCTGCTGGCCTAACCTCAGGCTAAACCAGAATAACTGGTTGCGCAGGCATGACACCCGAAACTTGATCATTGTGGACCCAATGCTCTGGAATACGACCCGCAGGAGTTTGAGCTCCTCCCCCAGCTTGAGATGTAGCTGGTGCAAGGGGAATTAATCCTGCCTGAGCTAGAGTGACGAACATGCTCAAGAACGGTGCTAGGGTCTCCTGAAGTCTAAGGGCAACAACAGGCGCCTCGGGTGCCTGCCCCTCCCCCCCCCAACCAAAGCTACTGATGGCTCCTCAGTCGCTACTCGAGTAGGTGCTCCGGCTGCAGTAGGTGCCCCTCCCCGGCCTCGGCCTCGCACAGCTCTAGCAGGGGGCGCGAGGGTCTAATCTTCGAATCCAGCAGTGTGTGTTCTCACCATCTGTGAGAAAATAGAAAGACAGAAACTCAGATTTTGAAATCAACAAGTTCGCACAATAAGAAATCAAAGAAGTGGAATTTCTTAGCGGTTCCATAAAGATAAGTACTGACGTCTCTGTACCAATCATCAAGACTCTACTAAACTGACTTATGACTCGTAACACCTATGAACCTAGTGCTCTGATGCCAACTTGTCACGACCCCAATTTCACACCTTAGAATATCGTGATGACACCTAGTCTCTAAGACTAGATAAGCCTAACATTCATTGATATCTCAATGGAAATAACAAAACAAAGATAATAAAATAAACCGACACAGCTCATAAATTCTCCAAAGTGGAACATCAACAACACAATCCCCAAAACTTGTGGAACTGAGTCATAAGCTCTATAGAATGCTCTAAAATATATATTACAAAACTGTATGGTAATTGGATGTAAAGTAATGAGAAGATAACAGAAGGTGACTCCGTGGCCTGCGAGCGTCGAGCAGGTATACCTTGAAGTCTCCAGCAAAAACTGTACGATCATCGGCGTCTGGCACAAGCAGATGTATCTGGATCTGTACAAAAATGTGCAAAAACGTAGCATGAGTACACCACAACTGTACCTAGTAAGTATCAAGCCTAACCTCGGTAGAGTAATGATCAGGCCAGGTCAAAACACCTACTAGGACTAGAAGATTGAACAGAGTATAGTATAGTCGAATAATTGAAGACGAGGAAATGAATGATAATAAAGCAATTCAGTAATGTAAGCTAACAACGGAATTTAAAGCAATAAAGGCAGCAAGGAGTGAATACGTGATATGAACAATAAGAAATCAATACTGACAAATACAAGTAAGGCAGCTGAAGAGATAACAAAATTGTTCAACCAGCAAGCCTCTTTAACATAAAATGTACAACAAGAATCACAACCGAGATACGCATATCATACGCATCTTTATACTTCTGCATACACATCAATATCACAACACAATAACAACTCGCACCACAAGTTTCCATATGCCACAACTTGCCAAAATCAACAATACCAAAGTTACCATGACATATAGCCCACGGCTCAACCACAATGTGAACTAGAAACTCAATAATAACAAAATGCGTGAGAATTACTCAGCAAGGAAAGATAACTCAATTATCAAAAACTTCAACCTCAATATGATAATGCCTTTCATAACTTCAACTTTAATAACTCAAAATGAAGATATTCCCACGAAAAGACAACTTCCAATTCAATTGTATAACATAAGCTTATCAACGAAAAACATAGTATGAAATAGCAACTACGTCTAAATGAATGAGAATAATTCAACACGAAGAGACATCATGGAATAATAACTTCAAATGAGAGTAACTCCATAATTAAATAGGTACATGGCAATAAGAGAGATAACAACATCAATCAAGGCCTATAAAAGCATGTTTGACAGTAAAAGATAGAACATGTGATAACAACATCAAGTAAAGCATGTAAGAGCAATTTAACGACAGAAGATATAACATGATATTACAATTTCTAAATAATGCATGAAAGAGGCTAAGAGTCTAATCCAGTCAAAATACAATACATATGCCCGTGTACACACTCGTTACCTCGCGTACACATCTTTCACATAATTAGAATAACACAAATCAACCCAAGCCCTAAGGGGTATTTTTCCCACACAAAGGTTGACAAGATATTTACCTCAACAAGCTAAATCAATCCCCTAATAAGCCTTTCTCGCAAAAATCTAACTCCGGATGGCTCGAATCTAGCCAAAATAACTTAATGCCAAAAATACAAGCCATATGATGCAATTTCAGATAATAAAGTTTCAATCTTTAAAGAAAATCAAAAAGTCAATTCAAAAATTCAACCCCAGGCCCGCACCATGGAACTCGACCAAACTCACAAATTTCGAACACCCATTACGATACAAGTCCAACCATACAAAAACTATCCAATTCCGACCTTAAATTGACCTTCAAATCTCAATTTATGGATTAGAAAAGTTTTTACAAAGACCCCCAACTTCTCCAACTCAAATCACTAATTAAATGGTAAAAACAATGATGGAATCATGATTAATAAATAAACCGAGTCAAAAATAATTACACCGATCCAATCACTGAAAATTCCATCCAAAATCGCCCAAAGCCGAGCTCTTTAACTCTAAATGTGGAAAATAAAATAGACCCTCGATTCAATCCTTTTTATGCCCAGTGATTTCCGCTTCTACGGTCAAATTGTCACATCTGCGAAAATTCATCGCAGATGCGACTTCCACTAAAGCTCAGCAATTTTGCGTTTACGGACATAAGGCACATCTATGCTTCCGCTTTTGCGAACCCAAGGGCGCATTTGCGCGTCTGCTTCTGTGGCCATCAACCACACCTGTGGTCCCTCAATACTCAACCAAACTCTTCTTTTGCCGTTGCGCACCGGGGCGCAATTGTCCGCACCTGCGGACCTAGCTCACCCAGCCCATCTCGAATCTTCGGCCAATGGACCGCTTCTGCGGTGCCCCACTTGCGGCCAAAATTGCGTAGGTTTGAATGCTCCAGACTTTAGCAGACATCAAAATCCTCCAAGTCTAAAGTGAATCCAGATTCAATCCGAATTACATCCGGGGCCCCCGGGACTCCGTCCGAACATACCGGCAAGTCCAAAATACAACACGAACCTACCCGAAGCCTTAAATCACATCAATTAATGAATAGCACCACAATTCAAGCCTATTGAATCAATGAACATTTAAATTCTAAAACTAAAGTCGAATCATACCAAACCAACTCTAAATGAGCTCAAATTTTGCATGCAAGTCCCAAATGGCACAACTGTCACAATCCAAAATCCTAACCTGTCAAGATAACATCTATCGTGGTACTAGGCAAGCCGACATTTAAAAATATTTCCAACACTTTTAACAAAAGCGAATTAAAGGAGTTTGAACAATAAAGGTTTTCATAAACTAGCGAAAATTTCCAACATCGAGGTGTCACTAAGTACATGAGCATCTATACACCACAAAGTCCGGAAAATACTGTCTATGATAATTTGAAACTAAATACAATAAGTGGAAAGATAGGGAAGGAGAAACAAGGTCTGCGGAACTCCAAGTAGCTACCTCGATAGTCTCCGAGAATCCGAACTCCACAACTCAGCAACCGCCGTGATCGGATGTACCTGGGTCTGCACACAAGGTGCAGGGTGTAGCATGAGTACAACCAACTCTGTAAGTAACAAGACTAAATAAAGAAATGAAAGTAGTGACGAGATTCACAGTTATAGTTCAATTACAATGATTTCAACAAAGGAAAGTAGGCATGCTCTCAAGTTCGATAAATTAGGTCCAACAGTTATTCCATGACAAGTTTAAGTGAAATAGAGTGTAATATCTTTAAGAAATTTCAAGATAGTGATACATGACAGCTAAGTGCAACAATAATGAAATCAAATGCATCCTCTTGGGACCACAATCACTCAGCCCTCCCATTCACTCAACACTCGGCACTTGGCACTCACACTCAGTAGGTACCTAAGCTCATTGGGGGTGTATGCAGACTCCGGAGGGCTCCTTCAGCCCAAGCGCTATAATCTGCACGGACAACTCACGTGCTATATTATAATATGTGGATCCGCACTGACAACTCACGTGCTGCACGAACAACTCACATGCTATAGTATAATATCTAGATCCGCACGGACAACTCACGTGTTATAGTATTACTATCTCACAATCAGGCCAACAACCTTACTCACTCATAAACCTCTCCAGTCTCTCGGCTCTCAGTAGTCATGAAAGTCAGTCACAACAGAATTGATATAATATATCAGCAAGGAACAATAGAGATTGAGATATAATAAACAGGTAAAACTGTGACTGAGTACAAAACAATAATTTTGTAGATAATTCAACATGTACATGACCTCTGTGGGTCCCTACAGTGCCAACACATAGTCTAAACATGATATCTAACATGATTTGTGGTTCAATTTCTCTATTTCATGGAGAATGTACAGATAACCACAAATTATACAACTACACGGTACCACAGAATTTGACTAAGTCATAATTCCTACGGTGCACGCCCACACGCTCGTTACCTAGCATGTGTGTCACCTCAAAACCAAATACATGACACGTAATACGGGGTTTCACACCCTCCGAACCAAATTTGGAACAGTTACTTACCTCAATCCGAGAAAATCTCTACTCCAACACACCCTTGCCTCGTGAAACGGCCTTTGAATGCCTCAAATCTAGCCATAAACAATGTGATATAATCAATATGGGCAAAAGGAATAAACTCCACAAGAAAATACTAAGCTATTAATCAAAATAAAAAATCGGCTCAAAAGCCAGCCCCCCGGGCCTACGTCTTAAAAATCGATAAAAGTCACAAAACCCGAAAGCCCACTCAACCACGAGTCTAACCACACCAAATTTATCAAAATCTGTCACCAAATCGTCACCTCAATCCCCGATTAAAACTCTCCAAATCCCTAGCCTCACACTCCCAATTTCCACCTTAAATACACACCAACTAGGTGAGAAAATCAATGGGGAAGCAATATTATTGATAAAAAATGAGCATAAGGGGCATACCTTAAGAATCCCTTCGAAAACCCTTCTCGAAAATCACCTAAACCATGCTTGAAATGTTTGAAATGAAGCCAAAATCGCGAACCCTTGTATTTAACATTCTGTTCGGCCTTTCCGCTTCTGCGGACACATAACCGCATCTGCGGTGTCGCAAAAGAGACCAAAATTCAGCTTCTGCGGTGAACCACTAGAGCTGGGCCTCTGCTTCTGGTCCTCGCCTCGCATCTGCACAACCGCAGATGCGAAATTCATCGTCGCACTTGTGAGCCCTCCGCTTCTGTGCCTTTAACGTCGCAGCTGCGACCACGCAACTGTAAAAATAACCTCGCACCTACGACCTCTTCTAACTCCCTCCCTGGTCGCTTCTGCGGCTCCCTTCTCGCTTCTGCGAGAACGCATCTGCGATCCCCACTCTGCAGGTGCAATTACACCAGAAGCTGGTGAAGCATTCCCTCAAACTTCAAATCGATCCGATAACCATCCTAAATCAACCCGAGGTCCCCCGGACCTCAACCAAACATACCAACGAGTACACTCGACATGAAACACTAGGTGGCAAGGCAAGCTTGTAAGCCTCCTCCCCAATCCTCTGAAGTACCTCAAAAGGCCCAATATACCGAGGGCTTAACTTGCCCTTCTTCCCGAACCTCATAACACCCTTCATGGGTGAAACCTTGAGCAGTACCTTCTCCCCAACCATGTAAGCAACATCACGGACCTTCCTGTCGGCATAACTCTTCTGTCTTAGACTGAGCCATGCGAAGCTGCTCCTGAATCATCTTAACCTTGTCCAATGCATCCTGAACCAAGTCAGTACCCAATAGCCTAGCCTCACCCGGCTCAAACTAACCCACTGGAGATCTACACCGTCTCCCATACAAAGCCTCATACGGAGTCATCTGAATGTTCAACTGATAGCTATTGTTGTAGGCAAACTCCGCGAGTGGCAGAAACTAATCCCAAGAACCCCCAAAATCAATGACACAAGCGCATAGCATGTCCTCCAATATCTGAATAGTGCGCTCGGATTATCCATCTGTCTGAGGGTGAAATGCTGTGCTCAACTCAACTTGGGTACCCAACTCTCGCTGCTCGGCTCTCTAAAACTGCAATGTGAACTGTGTGCCCTGATCTGAAATGATCGACACTGGCACGCCGTGGAGGCGAACAATCTCTCGGCTGTAAATCTCAACTAACCGCTACGAAGAATAAGTAGTACCAACTGGAATGAAGTGCACGGACGTGCTCAGCTGATCCATAATCACCTAAATAGCATCGAACTTCCTCGAAGTTCGTGGGAGCCCAACTACCAAATCTATGGTGATCTGCTCCCATTTCCACTATGGAATCTCTATCCTTTGAAGCAATCCACCCGGTCTCTGATGCTCATACTTTACCTACTGACAGTTGAGTCACCGAGCTACAAACCCCACTATATCTTTCTTCATTCTTCTCCACCAACAATGCTGTCGCAAGTCCTGGTACATCTTCGCGGCACCTGGATGAATGGAATACCGTGAACTGTGGGCTTACTCAAGAATCAACTCACGTAGCCCATTTACATTTGGCACACAAATCCAACCCTGCATCCCCAATAGTAACATCTTTGGCAATGCCGTGCCGAACCGTGTGCTTAAGGAAAAGCAAATTGGGATCATCATACTAGCGCTCTCTGATGCGGTCATATAAGGAAGACCAAGAAACAATACAGGCTAGAACCCGACTAGGCTCCGAGACATCTAAGTTCACGAACTGGTTGGCCAAGGCCTGAACATCAATTGCAAGAGGTCTCTCACCAACAGGAGTGAATGCAAGGCTACCCATACTCGCCGCCTTCCTACTCAAGGCATCGGCCACCACATTGGCCTTCTCGGGATGATACAAAATAGTGATATCATAGTCCTTTAGCAGATCCAACCATCTCCACTGCGTCAAATTTAGATCCTTCTGTTTGAACAAATGCTGGAGACTCCGATGATTTGTAAACACTTCACAAGACACACCGTAGAGATAATGCCTCTAAATCTCCGATGCATGAACGATGGTAGTTAACTCCAAATAATGGACAAGGTAGCTCTTCTCATGAGGCTTCAAATAACGCGTAACATAAGCAATCACTCTACCTCCCTGCATCAAGACACACCCAATACCGATCCGAGAAGCATCACAATATACGGTATCAGAACCAAAAGCTAAAGGTAGAACTAGAACTGGAGCTGCGGTGAAGGCAGTCTTGAGCTTTTGAAAGCTCTCCTCACACTCATCCAACCATCTGAAAATAGCACCCTTCTAGGTCAATTTGGTCAAAGGCGATGCAATAGACGAGAAACCCTCCACGAAACGATGATAGTAACCGGCCAAGCCGAGAAGCTCCGAATCTCTGTAGCTGAGGACTGTCTGGGCTAACTCTGAACCTCTCAGATCCACCTGAATCCCTTCATGGGACACCACGTGCCCAAAGAATGCCACTAAACTAAGCCAAAACTCACATTTGGAGAACTTAGCATAAAGCTTCTCCTCCCTCAACCGCTGCAACACAATCCTCAAATGCTGGGCATGCTCCCCCTAGCTACGAGAGTACACCAGGATATCATCAATGAACACTATGACAAACGAGTCAAGATGAGGCTGAAATACACTGTTCATCAGGTGCATGAATGTTGCTGGGGTGTTGATCAGCCCAAAAGACATCACAAGGAACTCATAATGACCATAACGGGTCATGAATGCTGTCTTTAGAATATTCGAGTCCCGAATCTTTAGCTGGTGATACCTAGACCTCAAGTCAATCTTAGAGAACACCCTCGCTCCCTGAAGCTGGTCGAATAGATTATCAATGCGCGGCAAAGGATACTTGTTCTTGATTGTAACTTTGTTCAACTGCCTATAATCAATGCACATCCACATAGAACCATCATTCTTCTTCATAAACAAGACTGTTGCACCCCAAGGCGACACACTAGGCCGAATAAACCCCTTATCAAGGAGTTCCTGAAGCTGCTCCTTCAATTCCTTCAACTCAGCCGGTGCCATACGATAAAGTGGAATAGAAATGGGCTGAGTGCCCAGCACCAAGTCAATACCAAAATCTATATCCTTATCAGGCAACATGCCTGGCAGGTCTGCAGGAAACACATTCGGAAAATCTCGCACCATCGAAACAGAATCAGTAGTAGGAGTATCAGCATCAACATCCCTCACAAAGGCCAAATAAGATAAACAACTCTTCCCAACCATCCACTGGCCTTCAAATATGAAATCACTCTACTGGGAACAAAATCTAGAGAACCTCTCCACTTGATCCTTGGAAACCCCGGCATCGCCAACGTCACGGTCTTAGTGTGACAATCCAGAATAGCATGACATGGAGACAACCAATCCATACCCAAGATCACATCGAAGTCCACCATACTAGCAATAAGAGATCATCTCTAGTCGTCAATCCCCCAATAGTCACTACACACGACCGATATACACGGTCCACAATAATAGTATCGCCCACTGGCATACATACACGGATAGATGAAACTAAGGACTCACGGGGCATATCTAGATAATGAGCAAAATATGATGATACATATGAATAAGTGGAACCAGGGTCAAATAATACAGAGGCATCCCTGTGGCATACTGAGACAATACCTGAGATCACTGCATCGGAGGCAACAACATCTGGTCTAGCAGGGATAGCATAGAATCGGACCTGACCGCCAGCTGATCGACCTCCCCCTCTAGGGCGGCCTTTAGTAGACTGAGCTCCACCCTGAGCTGGCTGAGTGGGTTGTGTAACTGCTGGTGCTGGTGCCATCGGCCGAGAGCTCTGCTGTGGAGCCCCACTCAATAACCTAGTGCAATCCTTCTTGATATGACCAAAGTCTCCGCACTCGAAACAACCCCTTCTCTGACAGAACCACTGCTCCTGATAACCTGAGGAACTACCTGTAGAAACCTGAGCGGATGAGGCATGGTGAAAACTCTTTGCTGGTAGTGCACTAAATGAAGACTGGCTTGAGTAAGCACTGTAAGAACTGTGGCTAGCTGATGCGCCACGACGAGCTGGACGAGTCATCTGAGCGTACCTATAAGGATGACCCCTGCTGTGGTGGGACTGGCCCCCAAAACGTACCTCATTGAAGCCGCCCGAACCTCGAGGCCTCTTGGCCTACCTTTCACCTCGCTCCTGGCTACGGACCATCTCTATCTGCCGAGCAATGTCGACCACCTTATCAAAAGTAGCACCAGATACCCTCTCCCTAGTCATAAGCAATCGCAGCTGATACGTGTGGCCATAAATGAACCTCATGATTCTCTCCCTATTAGTGGGAACCAACCAAACTGTGTGGCGAGCTAACTTAGAAAACCTCATTTCGTACTGGGTCACAAACACGCCATTCTGCCGAAGCTGCTCAAACTGTCTGGCAGCTCCTCCCTGCCTGACTACGACACGAACTTCTCCAAGAAGAGAACGGAGAACTCCTGCCATGTAAGTGGTGCTGCACCTACCGGCCTGCGCCTCTCACAAGTCTCCCACCATCTGAAGGCAGCCCCAGAAAACTGAAAAGTAGTGAACGAGATTCCACTAGTCTTCAGAATACCTACTGTACGAAGCATCCGCTGGGACTTGTCCAAGAAGCCCTGGGCATCCTCCGACTCAGCACCACTAAATGATGGAGGCCGAAGCCTCCCAAATCTCTCAAGTCTCCTCTGCTCATCGTCAGCCATAACTGGGACCACCGGGGTTTGAGCAACTGCAACCGGCTGGGCGGATAGTACCTCCGGTGTCTGAAGTCCCGGCATCGCCTGGTCTGGAGTATGGCGGGTGGGGGTATGAGTACCTCCCCGGCCTGGGAAGTGATTGGTGCAGCCCGAGCCGAAACCACCTAAGCTAGACCAGTTCAAACTATCAATATCTGGGATAAAGCCTCTTGAAGGCCTGGAATCACAATGGGCACAACTAGTGTCTGAGCTGACTCCACTGGCTCAACTACATCTGGAACCTGCTCCTGAGCTGGAGCAACTGGTGGATCTGTAGGTGCTTGCTCTAGCTGCTGTACGAGCTGCACCTCTGCCCCTACCGCAGCCCCTACCGTGACCTCAGCCTCTCGTGGCCCCAGCTGGTGGTACTGGCGGTTGTCCATCCTATCCCGGTAGCACATGTCTTCACCATCTATGAGAGAACAGAATATAATAGTTTAGTTAGCGGAATCAACAAATCCACACGACAAGAATACAAGAATGTGAAATTTCCTAAGGGTTCGGCAGCCTCTCTCATAGATAAGTACAGACGTCTCCGTACCGATCTGCAAGACTCTACTAAACCTACTCATGACTTGTGAGACCTATGTAACCTAAGCTCTGATACCAACTTGTCACGATCCAAAATCCTAACCTGTCGTGATGACGCCTATCGTGGTAATAGGCAAATTGACATTTAAAAATATTTCCAACACTTTTAACAGAAGCGAATTAAAGCAGTTTGAACAATAAAAGTTTTTATAAATGGGATGGAAACCCAAAATACAACGCGAAAATTCCCAACATCGGGGTATCACTGAGTACATGAGCATCTATACATCACAAGTCCGGAAAGTACTGTCTATGATAATCTGTATACAATAAGTGGAAAGATAGGGAAGGAGAAACAAGGTCTGCGAAATTCCAAGCAGCTACCTCGATAGTCTCCGAGAATCCGAACTCCACAACTCAGCAACCGCCGTAACCGGATGCACCTGGGTCTACACACAAGATGTAGGGTGTAGCGTGAGTACAACCAACTCAGAAAGTAAAAAGACTAAATAAAAAATTGAAAGTAGTGACGAGCTTCACTGTTATAGTTCGATTACAATGATTTCAACATAGGAAAGTAGGCATGCTCTCAAGTTCGATAAATTAGGTCTAACAGTTATTCCATGACAAGTTTAAGTGAAACAGAGTGTAATATCTTTCAGAAATTTCAAGACAATGATACATGGCAGCTAAGTGCAACAATAATGAAATCAAATGCATCCTCTCAAGGCCACAAACACTCAGCCCTCCCATTCACTCAACACTCGACACTCGGCACTCACACTCAGTAGGTACCTGCGCTCACTGGGGGTGTGTGCACTCCAGAGGGGCTCCTTCATCCCAAGTGCTATAATCCGCACGGACAAGTCACATGTTCAGGAACAATATGTGGAACCGCACGGGCAAGTCACGTGCTGCACGGACAACTCACATGCAGCACGGACAAGTCACGTGCTATAGTATAATATCTAGATTCGCATGGACAACTCACGTACTAAAGTATTACTATCTCACAATCAGGCCCTCAGCCTCACTTAGTCATAAACCTCTCCAATCTCTCGGGCTCTTAGTAGTCATGAAAGTCAGCCCCAACAGAAATGATATAATGTATCAGCAAGGAACAATAGAAACTGAGATATAATAAACAGGTAAAATTGTGACTGAGAACAAAACAATAATTTAGCAGATAATTCAACACGTACACGACCTCTGTGGGTCCCTACAGTGCCAACACATAGTTTATACATGATTTCTAACATGATTTGTGGTTCAGTTTCTCTACTACATGGAGAATGTACCTATAACCACAGATTATACAACTACACGGTTCTACGGAACTTGACCAAGTCACAATTCCAATGGTGCATGCTCACACGCCCATCACCTAGCATGTGCATAACCTCAAAACCAATTACATGACACGTAATACGGGGTTTCATACCCTCTGAACCAAATTTAAAATTGTTTTTTACCTTAATCCAAGCGAATCTCTACTCCAACACACCCTTGCCTCGCGAAACGGCCTCCAAATGCCTCGAATCTAGCCATAAACAATGCGATATAATCAATACGGGCTAAAGGAATCAAATCCATAAGAAAATACTAAGCTATTAATCAAAATAAAAAATAGGCTCAAAAGCCGGTCCTCTGGGCCCACGTCTTAAAATCCGATAAAAGTCAGAAAATTCGAAAGCCCACTCAACCACGAGTCTAACCATACTAAATTTATCAAAATTTGACACCAAATCGTCACCCAAATCCCCAATTCAAACTCTCCAAATTCCTAGCCTCAAACTCCCAATTTACACCTTAAATACACACCAACTAGGTGGGAAAATCAATGGGGAAGCAATATTATTGATAAAAAATGAGCACAAGGGACTTACCTTAAGAATCCCCTCGAAAACCCTTCTCAAAAATTGCCTAAACCGTGCTTGAAATGTTTGAAATGAAGCCAAAATCGGGAACCCTTGTATTTAACTTTCTGTCCGGCCTTTCTGCTTATGCGGACACATAACCGCATTTGCGGTGTCGCAGAAGCGACCGAAATTCCGCTTCTGCGGTGAACCACTGTAGCTGGGTCTCCGCTTCTACGGTCCTTGCCTCGTATCTACGCAACCGCTGGTGCGGAATTCACCATCGCACCTGTGAGCCCTCCGCTTCTGCGCCCTTAACACCGCATCTGCAACCACGCAGGTGCGAAAATAACCTCGCACCTGCGACCTCTGCTCACTTCCTCCCTAGCCGCTTCTGCGGCTCCCTTCTCGCTTCTGCGAGAACGCACCTGCGATCCCCACTCCGCATGTGCGATTATACCAGAAGCTGGTGAAATTCAGCATTCCCTCAAACTTCAAATTGATCCGATAACCATCCTAAATCAACTCGGAGCCCCCAAGCCCTCAACCAAACATACAAACGAGTTCTAAAATACGATACGAACTTAGTCGAGCTCTCAAATCACCTCGAACAACATCAAAAACACGAATCACACATATATTCAAGATCAACATTCCGTTTCGTGTCGTTTACTCAAAGATCAACATCCGATTAATCATTTCAACTTAAGCTTTCAACCTTAAGACTAAGTCTCTCATTTCATTCTGAAATCTCACCGGACCTGAACCGAGTAACCCGACAAGTCACATAATAGCTATAAAGTACAAAATGAGCAGTAAGTGGGGGAAGGAGGCTACAACTCTCAAAACGATTGGCGGTCATTACAACAACAGACCTACCAACTCTCGAAACTATAATCAAAATCCGATATCAATAAAGTCAACCCTCGGTCAAAGCTATCAACCTTCCAAACATTCAACATTCCAACTTTCGCCAAAAAGCCTCAAACCAACCTTCGGACCTCCAAACCAATATCCGGACGTAAGCCTAAGTCCAAAATTATCATACGAACCTATCGAAACCATCAAAACTCTATTCCAGGGTCATTTACACAAAAGTCAAACTCCGATCCACTCTTCTAACTTAAGCTTTCAACCATGGAACTTAGTGTCCTAATTCACTCCGAAACTCACCCGAAAAAAAACCAACCACCCCAGTAAGTCACATAATCAGAATTGGACATAGAGAAGGTAATAAATAGGAGAACATGGCTAAAATTCTCAAAACACCTGGTCGGATATATATATATGTGGGATGAAACTTGACCTATCTGATCCTGGCTGTTATGATTTTGTTCAATCGTCTCATGTTAGGAAAAGGTTCACCTAGTAATCTTGTATCCAATTGATTCATATTCATTAGTCCTCATTGATATTCTGTTAAGTGTTCCAAATTGATGGAATGAGTTGTTCTCCTTAAATGTGTAAAGCTCCAATTATTTTTAACAATTTTTAGGTCTTTGAGTAAACACTCGTACTATGAAATTTTCTTAATAACATTGATTTCAAAGTCTTAAGTTGGCAAAAGTACTTAAAGAGATGTTAGAGGATAATTTAGGATCACGTTATCTAAGTACAATGGCCAAAAACATGGGAGAAAAGTGTTAGAGGTCAAGTATAGAAAATAACTTATTTTGCTCCCATATGCGACCACCACACGACCTGGAAGTTGGTGAAGGATAGAAAAAACAGCTTCGTTATGCTACGGCATGCGACCGCCAAGCGGTCATTGGTATACATTTCAGATTTCGAAAGACTTCTGTTTTAGGGTTTTGATCATTGAGGATCTTCTCCCACCAAGAGAAATACTAAGCTGTGCAAAATTTCTCACTCAAAGGTAAGTGATTCTTGGATAAATACAGAAAATATTTACCAAATAATCACGCTCCTAACATCAAATCACATGGCAACTTCCTAAATTTCAAGAACACCTTCAAGAGCACTCAAAGAGAACGGTATGTTTTTTTAGTTTTAGGATGATCGCTCACCCTACCCTTCAATACTACTACGAATTAAGAATATGAACGGTATGCACATATTAGAAACATCAAATGAACAAGATTTCATATAAAACCTTGAAATTAAAGTACTAGAGTTATGGTTTTCTAGCCAAAGTTTGAATTGAGGGAATTAAATTCCTTTGATATATGACCAAATTTAATTGAGTTGTTTAGTGTAGATTGTAGCGATTAATTTTAGTTGGCACACATGAAAGTTAACCATGCTAGAAAGGAAGGACCTTCGAGGTGAGTTGAGGTTTCTCCCCTATAAGTCAAGGGCCAGATTAGAATGCGCGTATTAAATTACTTGTTTGCTTGCGATATGTTTTTTAGAATAAAGTACATATACATATAAGTAAAGTTGTGTGATTATGTTGCTAGCCACTCAGACTGATAGATAACGACTAGGTAGACGTGTTGATCACATCCAAAAAAGGGAGAAGTAGCCAACCTCCTCAATTAGATGTGTTAATTGATTGAGCTACTCGATAATCCCATATGCGGTTGAGCTTGATTGAGCATAATCAGAGCTCCCACTTACACACTCATATGATTTGAATTTAATTGAACTACTTGATGGCCCCAAATGTGAGTTGAACTTGTGTGAGCATAATTAGAGGCCCTAAAACAACTTTAGTAGTCCTCGTGCAAGTTTTCCTATGCTCACTTATAGGGCCACTATGTGTACATCTTTTAAGAAAATCATTCTTTAGATGTAAATTATTATTCAGTTTCAATTTCATATATCAGAATTAGACTCAGTTTTCAACTTTAATTTCAGTTATAGCTACAGATTCAGTTTTCATTTTCAGATTCAATTTCAGTTATAAACTCAGTTTTCAGCTTCAACTTACATTAATAAGTTTCAAATTCAATTCTTAGAATCAATTTTAACTTTCCGATTATTTAATAATTTTTTTATGTAAATTGACAATTTTATTAATTGTATTTTTCTATATTTATGTATAGTCCATGCTAATCTTGTCGTTTGCTTGGAGCGTTGTTAACAACACTTGCTGAATATCATTGGAGGTAATTAACACGTTTGAGCCTGCTGCGTCGTGTGACATGTGTTGAGTTGTAGCTGACGAGGTACATGGCTAGAGGCGAGTTTCTTATGCTCAAAGTGTAGGCTCCGTTGATTTATTCCTGCAGTAAAAGATCTTTTCTTAGACTTTATCTATTTGTAGATATTTTCGTTTATTCAAGGGAATTCTCCAAAGTTTAAACACTCAGATTTCATATAAAGGCTCATAACTGTTAGTTCATAGACGTTTTGAACTAAACTCCTTATTTAGTTTGCATGGAAAAATTTAATGAAGGCTTTATAATTTCAATTATTATTATTTAGTTGAGTGCCAATTATATCATATTCTCAGTTTGGGGGCGTGACAATATGAATTTTGTGCAAATATTTACCTAATAAACTAGCTTTTACGTAAGACAATTTTTTTTTTTTTGTTGAGATGATAGAAAAAATGTTGACAAATAAATCACCCTTATTGTCACTATATAGAATCGTATATAAGATTTCTCTCTTTTGCATTTTCACTCATGCCGTCTTCTTCGTCTCCGTCCTTATCACAAAGCTGGTCGACGCTAATTGTAATAGTTGAAAATAAGGGGCCAGCCAAGAGTGCATAATAAAACTTTTGAGTTAGATTCAAGGTTTATTTTTTTTCAAGTATACGAGCCAGACTCATTTTGATTCTTGATGTAGACAATGTTAGGGTCTCCAATTATATCGTTCACGTACTAGATATTACCAATCTTATTCGTGCGGAGTGGGTGTTAGGTATCCCGCATTTTGATTGATTAAATATGTAGTTAGTTCGTGAGGTTGTATAGTACAATATTGTTTTTCATTGAAAAAATTGCTTTGATTTAGTAGACAATTTTTACCTCATGAATTGACTTTTAGGGTACTTGAGTTAGACTGAGGATGTGTTTTGTATGATGTAAAATATTTTCCTGAAAAAAAAGAGATTTTCTTATTTATTTCCCTGTGTTTGGTTGGTAAACTAAACATGTTATTCCAAAAGTATTTATATATAATCTAGGCAAAACTTATAGAGGGTGGACATGCAGGAGGGTGATAGGATGGTGGTGGGTGAGAGAGGGGATCGAGGTGGGTGGGGGCAGGGGCGAGTTAGGGGGCAGGGG
>MCJB01049842.1:173658-225769 GCA_002018475.1 Nicotiana obtusifolia
GGGGGCAGGGGTGGGGGGAGTTGAATATTAGAAACCGTCAATTGGAGAGTTTCGAAGAATTATTTTTCTTCAATTGATATAGAAGTCATTTTCTTAAGATTGAATAAAATGAGTTCATATCGAAAATATATTCTCTAACATTTAATCCAATCAAACATGAAAAACATAAAATATAGTTTCTGATTTTTCTCCACACCAAAAAACACACTGAATGTACATTCTTACTTATTCGGAGGTTCACTCAGGATCCTTCTAATCACATAGCTTCGCTAGATGAAACCAAACATAGATTTAGCCCAGCTTTGTACATTAACCGAGTTTGAATAGGCATAGAAAAGGAAAGCAAGAAAAAAGAGAAATTTAGAGTGATACATATGTGAAAAGATAAATCTAGGACCCGCTTGTCTACACATTTTTTTTCCTTTTTTCAGAATTATTTTTCAAAAATGTATTTGTCCATAAAAATTTGTATATTTTTGGAGATTTTTTGAAAATGAGTTTTTTAAAAGTTAAAAAGTGATTTTGACCATTTATTAAGTTTTTCGAGAAAAACCTCTTTCCCCACTAACAAACTACAATTTTTTTAAAGTAAAATGCATGTCCAATCATGATTTTAAAATTCAAATACTATTTCTTAACTTAACTTCAAATATTATTTTTTTTAAAAATTATAACTTTTATGTCCAAACGCCTACATAGTTCTTTAAAGTGACATCAGGGAGAATCCTTTCTCAGACTTGGATACCAGAATCATGGCACAATACATGCGCGAACGATTTGATATAATTTTAACTCTTTAACTTTGTGTTGTGATAAATTTATATTAGGGTACAAGAAAGAGAAGCGAATGACAGCAAATGATTTTATCGAGGTTTTATAGTGATCCCCATTATCTTAGGCAAAATAACGAAAAAATACTGTTACGATGACACTATTAGAAAACTGGAATAAACCGTCCAGTATATCGATTGATAACGGTCGATAAACGAAAAAAATTACTAATTTCAATCAATTTTAATCCGTCAAAATAAGTCTGGTCGGTAGCGACCGAAGTCGGTCGCCCTTCCCGATCGAAGGTGGTAAAATTGACCACATTATCTGACACATTTCTAGAAAAGTAACTTTTTTTTTTAGAGACCGATATAGATCGATAAAATAAATTTAAATTTTTTAAAAATGTAATTTACTGACCGACTCCGGTCGAAAGTATTAAATATAATAAAGTAGAAAAGTTAAATTTCGTCCGATTTCAGTTGGTATTTTTTAATTCCTGGAGATTGGACATTGCAGTTATCGACCGATTTCGGTCGGTAATTTTATATTTGTGTTTTTAAAATGAAATTTTTGGCCGACTCCGGTCATTGTGCGGAAGATTTTCTAAAAAAAACTAACAGAATATGATTGCTTTTAAGCTACACTCCTTGCCAAAAATAACCAAATAACCTATAATGACAGTACTACATTGCTGCCAATCAACCAATACTACAACAATAGTGCCAACCATAATAATTTATCAATCACAATACAAACAACATATATAGAGTTATTTGCAACAATTCAAAAATCCAACAAACTATTCACAGGTTCAAGAAAGAGTTTAGCAATACAAACAACATTCAAGGAGTGTTTTGTACTGCATCATCTTCACTACTAGAAGCTTTATCGTCGGCACAGTCGAAGGATCACGATGAGAAGGAGTAGCCTCTGGGAAAGACGCACGAGACCGGAAAATCGAAAAAGCCCCACTAGCCAGAAGATTGGCCAGCTGACCTTGAAGGCTTTTAAGCTGTTGATCTCTCTTATCTTCTCTGGCCTTTGACTATTCAAGCTCGCTTAAAAACTGCATGATCTTCTTCTCCATAGCCCAGAGAGTCGACCTAACAAGTGCCTCGCCCTGTGCGGAAGTCCCTATTCCTTGCAATCCAGCCTTGTAATGCCGAATGATCTCTCTGGAAGGCCGTGTGCTATCCCTTTTTTGAGATCACCGACAACATCCGGCCAAAGCCTATGCGCTTCTTCGTTTGAAATAGAAGGTCGGTCGCCCTGTTCACTTGTTGGTAGACTCTAATCGTACTCCTCCAGGGTAGTCTTGTAGAGATTTTTAATTTAGGGGATAGAAATTTAGTAATTTGATAATGTTATAAAAATAATTTTTAATTTATAGTAGTTATGAAACTTACATACGTAGTCTCTGTCGGGGCTTTCATCTTCCGAATGTGAGTCTCCATGAAAAACTCAGCGTGAGTTAGCTTCCTCCCATATTTTTTTTCCTACAAATAAAATAAAACCTGTTAACTAATTGAAATAAATATAGTTAGAAAAGATAGATTTTTATGCTTTAAGGTATTACCAATTGTCTCATCGCAGTCCGCATGCTCCATACACCCACACAATGAAAGAAGCCACTCTTTTCAGATGCTCGGGCTTTCTTTCCCTGTTTATTCTTCTTCTTGAACTCCTTAGTAGATCCTCCCATAAATTTGGGAGAACCCATGAAGGCTTCCTATTCTTCTTCCGAGCAGCACAAAAAACATCGGCTATTCTCTTACGAGCTTTGTACTCAAAATATGTAACAATTGCACTGTTATGAAAGTCCTGCCTTGCACACTTAGTTTGCAAATCAAGTGTCTAACATTAGATGGAAATATTATTAATATAACACTTAAATAGATAAGAATTATATTTAAACATTAAATTGGTTGAAAATTTGCTGTACGAGCTCCGGTGGAAAATCACTCCAAACGCATAGGGGGAATCATACAACTGGCCAATGGCCTTAAAGATTATCTTCATTGCCTCATGACTTGATATGAACCTGCAATATAGCAATTAAATAAACAAGACCACAGAAATCATAATGCATGAAATAATAAAATAAGAAGCAATAAATAAATCTTACCCATTGCCCTCAGGCTTGATAATCATCCTATGATAAACGATCATACCACCCTGTATATGAATCATCATTCTCATGTGTATATGAAGCATTGATAGAATGGGAAGCAACTGGCTCAAATCTACTATCCCGAAGGCGAATTCCTGAAATGCTAGGAGATGCACTCAATGTAGCAGGAGATAGGGTTGCTGATGAAGATGGTTGCGATATAAAGTGTTGCGATATGGACCCCTACTGCGATCCAGATAGCTGCAATCTAGAGTGTTTCTATCTATCCGACAGTGAGAAAATGGAGTAAATGACGGGTGTCTCACTACGTGTCCATGTGATTGCTAACCCGGTGTAGCAATGAAAGTATATGCAGGATTATATGGAGGAATCAAGATTTAACCCTGTGGTGAAGGATGGTAAGAATACTACTGGGTGGTTGAATAGGAGGCAGTCAGATGCGTATATGGATGTGGTGGAAAAGAAGTGTTCATAGAAGATTGTTGCTGGCCATCTGCAGCGGAGGAATGCAAGTGCTAAGTGGAACGAAGCGAGGGTGTAGTACTATCCACTGAATCATCAGCTTTTTATCTTTCCTAGACCTACCTCGGCCCTTGCCGGCCATCTGTATAAATTTAAAAAAATATTACAATTCAGAATATAAATCTATGTAAGCCGAGAGAGCTTGAAAAAACTAACATGCTAGTCGTCTAATTCTTCCTCGTCTGAAAATTCTTCTTCTTCACTTATTTCATTCTCATCAGCTGATTGTTTGTCCTCATTTTCTATGGGTGTTATTTCCTCCATACCAACTTCTTCTAATATGCGTTGAGGATGCTCCAAGTCAGTTTTTAACTGATCGTCCACCATTTGGTTAATTCTTGAGGTATCATTTTGGTAAGAAACATTTAGCACATTCTCAACTTTCACCCTAATAACATGCTTAGTTTTTATTACCGCCCACCAATCATACTTATCCCTCCGTAACGGATATGGAGTAATAATATACTTTCCTAATGTTTTGTGAAATGACAAATGGATCATAGAGCCCATACTCCCTCGCGTGCTTAACCTTAATTTTGTTGTACTGCGAGTGTATCCTTTTACCTCTTTTTGTGTTGAGTCAAACCACTTGCATCAAAAAAGTATTACCCTCTTACATGGCCAAGCTAAACACTCCAATTCTAGAATCACTTGGAGCACACCATAAAAATCAGTATCCTCATCCTCGTTGCCATCTCCACCTTTAACCCACATCCTGCTGTTATGGCTTTTTTATACGTGGAGCATTCCTCAGTATGAAATTTGTAACCATTCGTACAATGCATAGATTTCATTGTAACCGTAGGTGCAAGTCCCCAAGATATATCTTTCAAAAATTGATTAACATTGTTGTTTAGATAATTGACCTACCTATAGTGTTAAAAAGAATACAAGTGAACAAGTATGTATATTTATAAGTGGGCAAGTATATATATTCACAAGCTATACTTACACACTCTTTAAACCACACATCAAATGTGGAATATTTAGCATCATGGCCAAATTGACTCACGAAGTAACTATGTGCGACACATTAAAAAATTTATTAGTTGTATCAACCTAATTAAGTAATAGCCCGTGTAAATTAATATTAACTCAATACTTACTTAAGAAAGGGCTGAACTTCCGGGCATTTTAGCAATACATGCGTTGTAGCTGATTTGTACTCCATACTACTTAGACCTCTTTTTGATCGATCTTTAGAACTTCAGCCCGGTTGATTGAATATGGACATTGATATTTAATGAATCATTCTCAATTATGACATTATACCGATTGGGCCTATTTCTAGAACATGGAATATGACTCTCGAAGTAGTAAGAACAACAATGAGTAGTTTCCTTTTCAAGATAGGCTTCGCTTATAGATCCTTATATCCTATTCCTCTGAATAACAAAACCTTTGCACTTGCCAATAGTCCTGCACAATGTCATATTAGATGATAACATTAAAAAGTTACAAGAATGAACCTCTCAAAGGGATACATCCACCTGCAATGAACCAAACCTCCAAGTCGTGCCTCGTGTATGAGGTGAATTGGAAGGTGTTCCATCACATCAAAGAGACCACATGGAAATATCTTTTTCAGGTTATTATTGATTACATGAATATTATGATTCATCTAAATTTATTTTTCTTCCCATAATGTGGTAGGACATAAATATTTGAAGAACAAATTTATCATGGTGATGGGTTTCCATATTCTTCCAGGAAAACCACAAAATGAAATAGGGATTAAAGTTTCCATAAAAATATGACAGTCATGACTTTTTATATGAGTCAACTTTCCTTCAACCATGTCAGCACATTTTCTCAGATTCGAAGCATAGACCTCATGCGTTTTTAGCTTCGTAACTCACTCACAAATCTGTCGTCTATCCTCCAAAGTCAATGTGTAGCTCGCTTTGGGCTGAACACCTTACCATTGTTCTCTGGCTGCAAATGGAATTCAGGCTGCTTGCAATATTCTTGTAAATCTAGTCTAGCCTTAGGGTTATCTTTTGTCTTATTCTTATCATCCATCATTATGTTGAGCAAATTGTCAAAATAGTTCTTCTCAATATGCATGACATCAAGAATGTGTTGGAGAAGATTAATCTCCAATATGGCAACTCCCAAAATATTGTCATGACCCAAATCCCACCATAGGGGTCATGATGACGCCTAGTTTCTAAAACTAGGTAAGTTGATCACTTAACATTATTTAAAACAATAAAAGCATGATATAACAAAATAGATTTTAACATAAATGCGGAAATAGAACTAATAAAAGCCAAAGCGGCAATACTCAACATAATGCCCCAGAACTACGTAGTACAGAGTCACGAGCTCAAACTTAATACACGAGAATATCTCAAAATACAGTATTGTTTGAAATAAACAGTAGAAATGAACAAAGAGGGTGACTCCGAGTTGCGGTCGGAACATTGAAAGGATACCTTAAAGTCTGCAATGTGCAGAATGTCTCACTAACAATCAGCCTAATCCGAAGTACTTGGATCTGTACAAAAATATGCAGAAGCGGAGTATGAGTACACCACAATCGATACCCAGTAAGTATCAAGACTAACCTCGGTGGAGTAGTAAAGAGAATCAAATCATATGATACTCACTAGACAAATAACCTATGAAATGAATATATCAAAGAAATTGATAATAGAAATGTAATGGAAAATAGTAATCATTAGAACGTGTAATAACAACTCAGTGTAGTATAACCCATCTTTGATCACAAAACCTCAAATAGAGGCGAGGTATGTGATAACACCTCAAATACAACCATTAACTTATATAAGTGCAAGACGAAAACTTTCAGAAACAATTATGTAATCAAAACATCAACCCCATCTCAACACAATCACAACATCAAGAAGGACGCTCGAAATATCATATAACATCAGCAATAATGCCACCCTTATTCCGCCGCATGTGCACGTAACAATGAAATGCCTCCCTTATTTCGGCACATGTGCATATTGCCACCCTTATTTCGCCATGTGGGCAGCTCGAGATAACACTACTATTTCGCCCCACACGCACGACACACAATCGTACGACAAAGAACTCGTGCTGACACCCTCAAATAAATCTGCTCAACATGTCCACAAGTGCCACAATACCACAAAACAATAATGCCAAGTGTGGAAATATCACAAAAAATGATACCAAAGTTTCACCAAGATATAAGCTCAAACTATCAACAATAGTTCACAAGGACATAACAGTAAATTTAATAGCGGAGGGGCTTTCAACGAATAAAGCATGATTATGGCTAAGTCGATGTAATGATCAAGATCAAGTAGTCATAAAGTGGTCTCAACGTGTTTCATAATATTTATTATCAAATTAAAGTTTATTAATAGCCTATGGTCTATTCCGATCAAAACCACACATAGTGCCCGCACACACGCTCGTCACCTCATGCACACGTCACTTTTCACATCACAAAAATAAATAAATTCAGGGTAGAACCTAAGAGAGCTTTCCCCACACAAGGTTAGGTAAGATATTTACCTCAAACAAGCCAAATATGTACTCTAAAAATTTCTTCCCGCATGAATCAACCTCCGGACGACTCAAATCTAGCCAAAATAACTTAATAATATCAATAGCAACTATAGAAAATAACTCCAAGCAATAAAGCTTCGATCTTGAAAAAAATAAAAAGTCAACTCAAAAATTCAACTCACGCCATCCTTCTGAAACCCGAAAAAAGTCACAAATTCCACACACGCATCCCAATACGAGTCCAAATATATGTGCTTCATCCAAATCCGACCTCAAATCTACCCTCAAATCATTAATTTTTACTTTAGAAAAGTTTTTACTAAAATCCCAAATTTCTTCACTTGGATTCATCAATCAATCACTAAAATCAAGGTTGGAATCATGAATAATAAACAAATCCGAGTCAAAAACACTTACCCCAATCCAAATCGTGAAAATCTCTTCCAAAATCGCCCAAATCCGAGCTCCTACTCTCAAAATATGATAAATGGAATTAAATCCTCGTTCAAGATATATATATTCTGTCCAGCATTTTCGCTTATGTGGCCCCTCAGTCGCATCTGCGACACCACATCTGTGGAAAAAGTCATCGTATATTCGGAAACAACTTAAATCCCAAAGATCCGCTTCCGCAGGCAAACTTGCGCACCCTGGGAGCTGCTTCTGCGGACAAAATGCGCACTAGTGATCGCTTGCGGAAACTGTGCCGCATCTGTGGAGAGCCCTAAGCTCAGCCAACTCTGCATCAATAGTCCTAGGTCCTCTTCTATGGGCTGGAACCTGCGGCCCATCCTTCGCAGGTGTGAAACACACCAGAACTCAGAACTTCATCAATGCCTCAAATATCTAAAATTATCGGAAATAAATCTACATGTAACACACCTGAGGCCTCCTAAATCTGTCCAAACATACCAACCAATCCAAAAACATAACACGGACTTACTTGAGGCCTCAAACCACACAAAACAACTTCAAAACCATGAATCACACCTCAATTCAAGTCTAAGGAACTAACCCGAACTTCCAAATTCTAAACTTACGCCGAACATGCCTAAACAACTCGAAATGACCTCAGATTTTGGATGCAAAATATAATTCACCATACCAACCTATTTCAAGGCTTGGAATCACAAACAGACATTGATAACCTCAAAGTCAACTATGGATCAAACTATGAACATCAAAACATCAAAACTTCCAACTTTCGCCAAATAGAACCAAATTAACCTAGGGACCTCCTAATTCCAAATCTGGACATACGCCTATGTCCAAAATCACCATCGAACTTAAACAAATCCATTAAAACTGCGATCCAAGGTCAACTATAGAAAAGTCAAACTCCAGTAAAACTTCACAACTTAAACTTCTAACCTTGGGACTAAGTATCTCAATTCAATCCAAAACTTTCCCGAAACCAAACCAACTACCCCAGTCACGCAACTATAAATACACATATGTAAAGCATAAAATAGGGGTAGCAGGGCTAAAGTACTCAAAACGACCAGCCAGGTCATTACATTGTCCCCCTCTTAAACAAATGTTCGTCCTCGAACGAGTCTAGAATCATACCTTGAGTCTCAAAAAGGTGAGGTTATCTGCTCTGTATCTCTAGCTTGGTCTCCCAAGTAGCCTCCTCAACCGGCTAAGCTCTCGAATGAACCTTCACCGATGCTATGTTATTCTACTTCAACTTCCGAACCTGTCGGTCCTAAATGGCCATCGACTCCACATCATAAGTCAAATCCTCAACTAACTACACAGTGCTGAAGTTCAATACATATGATGGTGTCACGACCCGTAATCCCACTCTTAGGATCGTGATGGTGCCTAACATTTCAGTTGCTAGGCAAGCCAATGTTAGCTAAATTACTTAACCAGTTTTAACAATTCGAATAAAAAAGTTAATAATAATATCCGTAAGTCTGAAATAGAGTGATATAATACTGAATAACGTAATCTTAAAATATCCCAGATTCTAGAGTGACGAATACATGAGCATCTAGAGAGCTACAGATAAAGTCTGACCAAAATACAACTGTTTTGAAGCTAAGTAAACAGTAATGATAGAATGGAAGGGAACTTCAGGGCTGCGAACGACATGCATCTATTCTTCAAGTCTCCACAAGTAGCTGAATCTGAGTAGTCTCACTCTGCGCGGCTGAGATCAACTCTGGTATATGCACAAGAAGTGCAGAAGTGTAGTATGAGTATAACCGACCCCATATATCCTGAAAGTGCCAAGCCTAATTTCGACGAAATAGTGACGAGGCTATGGCATGTCACTCACAAATAACCTGTGCGAAATAATAATAACATGAGAAAAAGGAATAAAATAAACAATAAACTCATGAAACAAATTCGAAAACCAACCACTAAAGAGCCCAGAATAACAAAGCCTCAAGTCTCATATTATAATACCAAGAATGACTCTACAATGTCAAACAAGTACAATACAACATATCAAATCCGTTACGGTGCACAACCCGATCCCACCATATCATCATCTGTTCATATCATAATTCGATCTTATTCCTTATTATCATTTCAATACTGCTCAATACCGTTGCGGCGTGCAACCCGATCCCCAAATGATTTCAAACCATTAACTCAAATAACTAAACAATGACACTTGCAAAGTATCAACACAGAGGGGGTGAAATGTAAAAATAATAGATAACCACAGTATATACGGGGAATATCCAACATCTTGGAATCTCAAACAATGAGAACAGGTAATACAGGTGATAATTAAAAGATTAAAGCAAATTGAAACAAGTAGCAAATGAGCAGAAATCACATGGGAAATAAACAAATCAAGGCAAGTACCAGTTAAATAACAAGTAACAAATATTTCATAGATGTCAAGTAAAAACGTATAACAGTTATAGCATAAAATACGAAATAACATGGAACAAATGAAAACTTGGAAGAAAATACTCCAACCTCGCATTCTAAATCCCGTGACGGCGCATATATATTTGTCACCTCGCATATATGCCGCTTCCCCACATAATGCACATAACAAATAATTCAACAAGTCCTAATTCCCTCAAGTCAAGGATAGACACAACACTTACCTCACTCCGCAACCAAATCAAGGCACAAAAGCGGGTTTTGCTTTAGGATTAGCCTTCAAACCAATCAAATCTAGCCAAATATAATTCAAATAATTCAAATTAGGCTTTAGAAACTACCCACGAGTGAAAAAGATTCAATCTTTAATGATTTCGAAAAAAGTCAACAAAATTCAACCCCGGGCCCGATTGGTCAAAAATTCAAGATTCGGACCAAAACCCAATTATCCATTCACCCCCGAGCCCGGGTTAGGTTCAAAATCCAGCCTAAATTTGAGGTCTAAATCTCAATTTCTCAAAATCTGCAATTTCTACCTAATCCCTAATTTTTACCATGGAAATCTTAGATTAAAGGTTAAAATCAATAGGTGTTTACGGAAATGCTTTTATGTTTTTCTTTATATTTGTGATGAATTACTCCATATCTATGGAGTAGTTCTCTTTAGGGATTGATGGATTTGGTGTATTGATATTTTTTTGTGGTTATTGACTCTAGTTTTTATGCATTGAATTGTTTTGGGTGTTTTTTAATTGTTGCATCAATATTCACATGTTCATGTAATCGAGAGAGGCATACTTGTGATATCTTTGCATAATCTTGTTGGTTGAATTCATTAATTCTTCTTAGTAATCAAAAGAGGCTAGTTGAATTATTGTTTAGACCTAGTTAGGAGGATAATCGAGAGAGGTTCTCCTAAAGATCAATCCACTACGAACTCTTGCATATCT
The DNA here is from genome assembly GCA_002018475.1 of Nicotiana obtusifolia. NCBI lineage: Eukaryota > Viridiplantae > Streptophyta > Magnoliopsida > Solanales > Solanaceae > Nicotiana > Nicotiana obtusifolia. The sequence continues at coordinate 184,396 of MCJB01049842.1, forward strand.
TCACCGAGCTTAAATTGGTTCACATGGTGAGGTTGAGACTTAATCGAGAGAGGAGTTTCTACTAAATGTTTGAACTAATAATTGAGTGAATTCGAGAGACTCACTTGAACATTAGAAGTGAATTAATTAGAGTTAAATCCCATACAATTATCTTGCACCTATCCAATCAACCCCTATTTTCTCCCATTGATAACTTCATTGCTTACTTTAGTTGCGATTGTCATAGTCAATTAGCTCTAGATTCTTAGTTAATTTTAGTTTTTAATCACATAATTCTCACTGTTGATAATTCTTTGTGCATTATCTTGTTGGTTGAATTTATTGATTCTTCTTAGTAATCGAATGAGACTAGTTGAATTATTGTTTAGACCTAGTTAGGAGGATAATCAAAAGAGGTTCTCCTAAAGACCAACTCACTACGAATTCTTGCATATCTTCACCGAGCGTAAATTGGTTCATATTGTGAGGTTGAAACTTAATCGAGAGAGAAGTTTCTACTAAATGTTTGAACTAATAATTGAGTGAATTCGAGAGACTCACTTGAACATTAGAAGTGAATTAACTAGAGTTAAATCGCAAACAATTATCTTGCACCTATCCAATCAACCCCTATTTTCTCGCATCGATATCTTTGCTTACTTTGTTAAATAACTAGAGTTAAAACCCTTGATTTGGAATTAAATATCCACTGCCCAGTTAGTGTCAATTGCGATCACGGAAAGACTCTCGCTATTGCGAAGAACAACTATCCAATGCCCTCAAACACCCTACGCGAATGCGAAGCCTGGGTTGCGAACGCGATGGTTAAGAGACCTGCCCCTACGCGAACGTGATCTCATCTATGCAATCGCGTAGGCCTGTCGCCTGAGGCCCTCAGCTGACCTCTCCCTTGTCCGAACGCGGGCGCACTCTCATGTCCGCGAAGAACTGAGACGCACAAGCTACGCGAACGCACTCCTACAATCATGAACACAATGCACAAAATTTCACCAGTCCTTAAAAAACCTTCGCAATTGCAGACCTTTCCTCGCGATCGCGTATAAGGAAACCAGAACCAGATACATCAGTAGTGCTACAAGTCCAAAAATGAGCCGAACATGATCCAAATCAAACCCGAGGCCCTTGGGACTCCATTTTGACATACCGAAAAGTTCTATAACACGATACAAACTTAGTCGAAGCCTCAAATTGCATCAAACATCACTAAAATCACGAATCACACCCCAATTCAAGCCTAATGAACTTATAAAATTCTAATTTCTAAAACTAATGCCGAATCATACTAAACCAACTCCGATTGACCTCAAATATTGCACACAAGTCATAATTGGAATAAAGAATCTATTCCAACTCCCGAAACCCAAATCCAAACCCGATATTAACAAAGTCAACTCTTGGTCAAACTTCTCAATCTTCCAAACCTTCAACTTTCCAACTTTTGCCAATTCAAGCCTAAACAGCCTACGACCTCCAAATAAATATCTGGACATATGCCTAACTCCAAAATCATTATACGAAGCTATAAGAACCATCAAAACTCCATTCTGGAGTCGTCTATATAAAAGTCAAACTCAGGTCAACTCTTTCAACTTAAGCTTCTAACTTTGGGACTAAGTGTCCCATTTCACTCTGAACCTCACTCGAACCAAACCAACCGCTCTGGTGAGTCATATAATCACAATATAACATAGAGGAGTCAATAAATAGGGGAACATGGCTAAAGTACTTAGTCGGATCGTTACATAACCACTGGTTGTAATAGCACAACACCCTATGTTTGATAAGCACAAGCCAGCTGCTCGGGGGTACGGTCTGTGGGAGACCGGGCTCTTCCCCAGCTTGTGAAGTAGCTGTTGCAACTAGAATCAACCCTCCCTGAGCCAATGTCCCAAATATGCTCAAGAAGTGTGCCAAGGTCTCTTGGAGCCACGACGTAGCAATAGGCTGCCCGGGTGCCTGCTCAATGTGCTCAGGCTCCTGACCCTTGACTAAAGTTGCTGGAGGCTCCAGAACTGCTGCTCTAGTAGGTGCTCTAGTTGCAGTACGTGCCCCTCCTCGACTTCTACCTTGTCCCCAGCCTCTCGTAGCTCTAGCAGGGGCACGGGTACCTTATAATCCGATTCGATAGAGTGTTTTCTCACCATATGTGAGAGAATAGAAAGACAAATGCTCAAACTCCAAAATCAATAAATCCACACAATAAGGAATGAAAGAAGTGAAACTTTCCTAATAGTTCTGTAGTCTCTCGAAGATAAGTACAAACGTCTTTGTACCGATTCACAAGACTCTACTAAACATGCTCGTGAGTCGTTGAACATATGAGCCTAGAGCTCTGATACCAACTTGTCATGATCCAAAACCCTCCACAGGGATCATGATGGCACCTAGTTTCTAAAAGTAGGTAAGTCAATCACTTAATGTTAATTAAAACAATAAAAGCATGATATAACGAAACAAAGTTTAACATAAATGCAAAAATAAAAGTAATGCAAGCCAAAGCGACAATACTCAACATAACTCCCCAGAACTAGGTCATACAGAGTCACGAGATATAACTGAAAAATATTGAGAATATCTCAAAATACAGTACTGTTTGAAATACATAATGTCACGATCCAAAAATCCAACCACGGGTCCCTCCAATCCGAAATGGTTCAAGTTACATTGCATGACTAATAAATTCCTTAACCCCTTCTATAAAATATTCCCTAAAAACCAACGATTAGGATAACTTCTATTATACATTAAACTACGAAGTTCCATCTACAGAAAGAACAAAACATTGCACGTTATATTAATTGAGTATTCAAATTATAAAGTTACATAATAAACTTTAGTTACAATGTAGTTAATTTAAATAATTTAAGTGCATATTAATTTGAAAGTTCACATTTATCCCTAAATAAGTCTTTTTATAAATTTAATTAGAGCATTAACGGGAAATATAATCAAGATGTAGTTCAAATAATCAATACTAACTCAATTAGTATTAATCATAATTAATATAACCTAAATCTAATAGAACATTGGAAAGAATCATAGCATAATCATAATCAATAGATATAATTTAGGAATATAATTTAGCTAACCCCAGCTTTATCATAACCTTCTAATCATAGATAACAATAGCAATAACATAATCAATATAATTTAGGAGTAAACCCTAAATCTAATGAAATAATAACTAAATCCTAGTATATACAATTGAAACAACTAAAATTACTTAATATAAAAAATATAAATAACTAACCTTCTAAGAGAAGACAAGGAGTTTGACTTTAGGTGAAGTAGCAGTGGGGACGATGGCGAAAGACACAGTGGCGGCGGCGGAACCAGTGGCGGCGGAGGGAAGGGAAAAGATTAGGGGGTTTGATTTTGGGTGAGAAAGCAGGTAGGAGTTGATTTTGGGTGGGGTTTTTGGTGGAATCGCGACTGTGGTAAGAGAGATGGAAGAGAGATAGAGAAAATAGAGAAATAGGAAAGAAACTTGATCCGGACGACAAAAATTGCAATTTAATGACTGACATCGATAAACAATAATTGTCCGGTATATTTATGTGAAGTTTTGACCATTTGACCACAAATAAACGTCCGAAATCGGTTGGTATTATATTTTTAAATTTAATTATTTTTATATAAAATTATATGAAATTGTTTATATATCCTAATTTAGCACTATACATTTTATTTTCAAATGTGTTTTTGTGTGTTGCATGCGGATATTTAGACTCGAACGCTTAGATATTAAATCTCAAAATTTAATTTTACTAAGGCCATCAGTGTGCCGGAGCGTCTGTCAGTTAAAATCAAGAATGATGCATGTTCTTGGTTAAATAAAGTGATCAAAAATATATCCTAGGTTAATCGAATATAATTAATTTTTTAATTGATCCAATGATAATTGGCTATAAATATATATATTTGTAGTATATTACTTGCCTTATATTTTTGTGTTTTAATGATAATATGTGCGACGTTTGGGCTTAATGTCATTTTTATCCGTAGGATCGTTGAAGGATGGAAACAAGTGAAGATTGCACACATGGATGTCAAAAATACACTAAAAGAGCACAAAAAGGCAAAAATCAGACAAGGGCCTGGCTCCAGGCAAAGTCCTTCTCACGTTACATCAGGCGCCGCGAACTCCGGGGCATGCTGTAAGCCAGGCCTCGCGAGCTCTGAGGCCTGGTCCCTTTCCTAGCCCGTGCATTTAACGTTTCCCACTTAGTTTTGGATTTGGGAACTCCGACCTAGCCTATAAATACCGCCTAAACATGATTAGTGAGGGATTGGTCAATATTGAAGGAGGCAAAGGCGTAGAAACACAAACGAAGAACAAAATTCATCAAATCTTCCATGTTTCATCTAGTATTCATAGTTTCTATGTTTAAAAATAATACTTTGATTATCTTCATGAACATGAGAGGCTAAGAACCTCATTATTCTAGGGTTATGGGTTGTTATTCACTATTGTAGTGTGACGGTTTAATTTCGCTTGAATTATCATATTAATTATTTTTATTCGATCTTGCACATAGTTATTCTATTGAGTAGCTAATAGTAGAATACTATCTATGAATTTGCAATTGAACTTGAAGGTGGAAACTATAGATTAAATATAAGATTGAGCAGAGTAAGTCTTTGAATCCGGGCATCGGAGAATAGATTCGCGATTAGGATTGACTTATTCTAGTTGTCTTACTTGGTTGTTTTTGCATGAAATATACGTGCATTCTTGTTAATTCTAATTATAAAGACATATAGTATTGCGTTGGCTTAAATAGGCGAGTGAAGCATCAAAAGAACTTCACGAGCATAATAAACCCTGTTAACCAATTAATTAGATAAATCAAGTGATTAAATCAACCGGAAGAATACAATAGGAGAGACATTAATCCCATAACCTCAGAATTCTCCCATCTCATTGAATTCTTCCTAAGTGTTTGCTTGTTTGCTTTGCACCTTTGAATTTCCTTCTTGTTTAGTAATTTCGTAGTATTTTTTTGTAATAAAAATTACAATCATCTTCTTCACAATCACTTAAGCGATAAACTCATAAGTAGTTTTGATTGGTCGAGAGTTAATCAGAACCTCGTTGGAAGATACTTTCTCATCACTTTATTACTTGTCGACCGCGTATACTTGCGTGTGCATATGGACCTAACAAGTTTCTTGGATTTAGAAATTAGCTACTTGTCTAAAATATGCTTTTATTTAGTTTTGTTCAAGTTTTAATTAGTTTTACTGTTTCTGACTCCATAGGTGCTTACCTTGAATCCTAAGAAGAAGTAACAATTTGAACAATATTCCTCCTCCTGGTCCTGAACCCAAAAGACTTTTTCATAAGTTAAGAAGGGATGCGAAGGCAAGAGCATGACCTTTAGAGTTGGTAATTGTAGTCCAACCATAGCCAATCGAGATGGAAGAGAATAATGAGAGACTGGTGATTGAGGCTACTAGGCCTAGTCTCGCAAACATGACCTAGGCTATCGTGAAGCTTGACATAACTGGCCACTTCAAGCTAAAACAGTACATGGTGCAGCTAATTCAATGCATAGGGCAATTTTTGGGTTTGTCGAGTGAAGATCCACAAAGACACATACATAAATTTTTGGAGATTACGGATACATAGAACTATTCTAACCTCTCCAATGACTATGTCAGACTAACCTTGTTTCCTTTTTCTTTGTTGGGAGAAGCTAAGAAATGGTTGAACAAAGATCCAGCAAACTCAATCCGCATATGGGATGATCTAGCACGGAAATAACTTGTCAAATTCTTTCCCACAAAGTCACTGAGAAGTCAAATCCTAGGGTTCCAAAAAAAGATGGTGAGACTCTACGTCAAGCCAGGGAGAGATATAACAAGCTACTCAGAGATTGTCAACACCACTTTCAAACTGATGAAGTGTTGGGTCACACTTTTGTGGATGGGTTGGACGAGACCTCCAAATTGAGTCTAGACTCAGCTTGTGGAGGTAGTAGCATGCAAAATCCATACAATGAGATCCAGACTCTACTGAATAACTTCACTACGAATGATCATAACTAACATAATGAGGGTGAACCACAAAGAATGATAAAATAGAGAGTCGCATGTACAATTGAGCTTGATATTTCTCAGCCATCAGAGCAGATAGAGCAAAGTTAGCCAATCAGGTGAATAAGATGGCGATATAACAAGCACACTAGATGCAACATGTGCAATAGATGAATGCGGTTCTTGAAATTTGAAGAGATGGTCACACGAATGACAAATGTATAGTGAATCCAAAATCTATTTATTATGTGGGCCAGCAGGGTAGAGTTCTAATGAACTAAAATGCACAATATAGGAACACTTATAATCTCAACAAGAGGAATCACCCAAACTTCTCATGGGGTAGAAATTAGGCTACTCAAAATCAATACAGACCTTATGGAAACTACAATCAGCCCCGAAATCCACCACAACATGTAGAAGAAAGCACCAATGATATGTTGAAAAAGCTGCTAATTGAGAACCAACAGCCTTGAACAGACAACCAGTAGTTGAAGACTGACTTTCAAAATTTAGAGAGGCAGATTGGTCAATTGGCTACACATCAAAATGCACGACCTGCAGGGCCCCTTCCGAGTGATACAGAGAAGAATCCTCAAGTAAATGTTGTAACTTTGAGGAATGGCAGAGAATTGGAAGAAGTACCAAAATAAAGAAAGAAAAAGTCACTCTTGAAGGCGAATTGGTTCCTAAAGCTGTGGTAGAAGCTGAGAAAGAAGTTGAGAAAAGTGAGAAAACACCAGTTATGAGGCCACCACCCCCAATTCCCACAAAGATTGGAAAAGAAGAGGGATGACAGAGTGTTCAACAAATTTCTTGATATGCTGAGCCAAATCCAATTGAATCTCCCATTAGGTGATGTATTGCGTGAAAATCCAAAGTATGCCAAGTACATCAAGATATTGTGGCTAATAAAAGGAGATTAACAGAGTTTGAAACAACGGAACTCACTGAAGAGTGCACTTCATGAATTCAAAGGAAGTTGCCCCATAATTGAAGGATCGTGAGAGCTTTACCATCCTTGTTCAAATAGGTGAGGTAGGTGTAGGACGTGCACTTTGTGAGGGGCTAGCATAAATTTGATGCCCCTCTCGATTTTCAGTCAATTGGAGTTGGGGGCCCCAAGGCCAGCCACTGTTATGTTACGACTTGCTGATAGATCTATTGTTCATCCCCAGGGGGTGATAGAAGATGTGCTACTACATAATGGGCAATTTATTCTCCCGGCGGATTTCATCATATTGGACTATAAAGATGATAAACACATTCCAATCATCTTCGGACGCCCTCTCTTAGTCACAACCTATGTTGTGATAAAAGTTCGTGAAGAAAAAATGATTCTCTGAGTTGATAATGTGGAAGCAATCTTTAATGTGTACAAGGCAATTGAGCTTCCAAGTCACTTTGAGGACCTAGCTATGATCTTAATGGTTGAAAATGAAGAAGAAAAGAATAATGTGGGTGCATATATGGATGACTCTCTAGAAAAAGCACTTATGTTGTTCGACAACATTGACTTGGAAGACGAGGTTAAGGAGATGGTGCATCAGCTGGATGCATGTGCTTACATCAAAAGGATGATTAATTTCGAGCCTATAGATAGGTCGACTGGTCTACCACCCAAGCCGTCCGTCGAAGAAGCTCCCAAATTAGAGCTCAAGCCCTCTCACCTTCATTATGCTTATTTGGGAGCTATTGAAACTTTGACTATTGTTGTATCTTTTGAATTGTTTGTTTTGCAGAAGGAAAAGCCGCTTCGGTGCTTAGAGAGCGCAAGCGCGCGATTGGATGGACCATGGACGACATACGTGGTATTAGCCTAGCGTTTTGTATATATAAATTCTCATGGGGGATGGGCACAAACCAAGTGTGCTACACCAACGCCGCATGAACCCAGTCTTGAAGGAAGTGGTAAGAAAGGAGGTCATATAGTGGCTAGATAACTAACATGGTACAGCAACTCCCTTTGCAGCTTCTCCACACTGAAACACAGATGGAACTCATACTCACACTGGTTTATGCTAAGTGTAATGCAACAGAGAGGATAGAATTGTGGGATTCATTGTATGATCTAGCTCGAGGCATGACAATTCCATGGCTGGTAGGAGACTTCAATGTGACCTGTGATCAAGAAGAAAAATTTGGAGGACTGCCAGTGCCATTCAATGAGGTAGATGACTTCAGACACTGCATCAACACCTGTAGCATAACTGACTTGGGGTTCAAAGGCAGCATATATACATGGTGGAATGGCAAAGTAGATGAGGACTGCATTTTTAAGAGATTAGACAGATGCTTAGCCAATGTAGAATTCCAACAAACATTCCCAAGGCTAGAGGTCACTCACTTACCTATGATTGGCTCAGATCATAGCCCTCTCCTTTTAAAGTATGACATGGAAGCAAGGGCAATCAAGAAGCCTTTCAAGTTGCTCAACTTCTGGACTAAACATGACACTTTCAAAGCAGTTGTAAGAGAGAATTGGCAAGCAGACTTCAATGATGACCCCTTCATAATCTTCAACTACAAACTCAAAAAGCTGAAAAAACCACTCTCACTTTGGAGAAAAGCAACATATGGGGACATATTCCAAAACATAGTAAGTATGGAAGAAGTGGTTCTGGTACATGAAAAGCAATTCGAAGATGGGCCAACTAAACAAAATAGGGAAAGACTGCAAAGAGTTCAGGCACAGATGATCAGACACTTAACAATAGAAGAGCAATTCTGGAAACAAAAGTCAGGAATGGTATGGATCAGGGATGGAGACAGAAACACCAAATTTTTTCATGCTCAAGTGAATGGCAGAAGAAGAAGACTCCAACTAAGAAGGATACAAAACAACACTGGTACCTGGATTGAAGAAGAAGAACATATAGCAGAAGAAGCCATCAATTTCTATAAAGATCAATTCACAAAAAACACAATCCCACCTGATTTCAGAATCCTGGACAACATCCAGCCCCTCATAGATAGGGAACAAAACACAGAACTGATCAAGCCACCTACAATAGAAGAAGTCAAACATGTTGTTCTTTGCTTGAATGGTGATAGTGCAGGGGGACCAGATGGATTCACTGGCTCTTTCTACCACACCTGCTGGGAAATTATTGGTGCAGACATTCACAACATGGTCAAAGCATTCTTTGCAGGAAGACAACTACCAAAATGTGTAACACATACAAATTTGGTACTATTTCTCAAGAATAAAGAGATGGTAATATTTTCTGACATGAGGCCCATAAGCCTTAGAAACTTCATCAATAAAATCTTCTCAAGAGTCATACATGAAAGAATGGTTGGAATATTGCCCACCCTCATCTCCCAAGAACAAGCAGGATTCGTAAAGGGCAGGACTATAGTTGAAAATGTTCTTCTAGCACAGGAAATCATCACAGACATTGGCCTAAGAATAAGAGCAGGACCAAATGTGGTTATCAAACTGGACATGACAAAGGCTTTTAATCGATTATCTTGGCTCTTTTTGACGAAAATGCTAAGGAAAATGGGATTCTGTGAAGCTTTCATTGGTCTGATTTTTGACACCATTGGGAATAACTGGTACTCAGTACTCATCAATGGCCAATCACATGGTTTTATCAAATCAACAAGAGGCGTTAAACAAGGCGACCCATTATCACCTACTCTGTTCATTCTGGCTGTTGAAGCTCTCTCAAGGGGATTAAATGCCCTGCATTCAAACCTCTACTTCTGTGGCTTTGGGCTTCCCAAATGGAGTCCAAAAATCAATCATCTATCATATGCAGATGATACAATCATTTTCTTCTCTTCTGATGACCCCTCCTTACAAATGATAATGGAAGTTTTACATGCATATAAAGCAACATCTGGCCAGCTGATCAACAAAAGCAAGTCTGCTATATATATGCATCACTCTGCCATTACTGAGGTGATCGCAAAAGTTGAAAGAATCACTGGCATTGGAAGGCAGGATTTCCCATTCACATATCTTGGCTGTCCCATTTTCTATTCTAGAAGAAGGATAATCTATTATCAAGACATTGTCACCAAAGTACAAAGATAAGTTACAATCTTGGAAAGGAAAATTACTTTCAATAGGAGGCAGAGCAGTATTGATTAAACATGTACTCCAAAGCATGCCAGTACATCTACTGTAAATCCTCCAAAACAAGTAATAAACAATCTCCACAAACTCTTTGCCCAATTTTTTTGGAGCAGCACTGTGGGAGGAAGCAGCAGACACTAGTCCTCATGGAACACTCTATGTATGCCCTGTTGGGGGGGGGGCAGGCTTCAGATCATTACATGACATGTCCAAAGCTCTCTTCTGTAAGCTGTGGTGGAATTTCAGAACCAAACCTAGCCTCTAGAGTGCATATATGTGTCAAAAATACTGGAAAAAAAAACATAATGCAGTATTAGTTCCATGGAAAAGAGGATCACAAGCATGGAAGAAGATGCTGGAATGTAGAGAGAACATAGAACATCAAATCAACTGACACTTAAAAATGGGATCCTGGTATGACAACTAGACTGGACTGGAAGCACTCTATTTCATAGTACCAGCAGACTTTCCAATTGATGAATCAATACGCAATGTAAATGATGTCTTGCAAGATGGAACCTGGAATGTAGATAAACTCTCGTAAGCTTTGCCACAGGAAATTGCAACACACATAGTGGAATCAATAAAGCCTCCAAACAGGGGAGACATCATGGATATACCGTACTGGATGCTACAAACTCAAGGAAATTTTAGTGTCAAATATGCCTGGGAATACCTCAGAAGAAGAGATGAACCCAAAAGAGCCTACAAGATGATCTGGGTTAAAGGTCTCCCCTTTAAGATTGCTTTCTTCATGTGGAGAATCTGGAAGGCTAAATTACCTCTAGATGAATTCATGAAAAGACTGGGATACCAAATGCCATCAAGATGCTGGTGTTGCACACAACCAATGGAGGAAACCTTAGTGCACCTCTTCTTTAAATCCAGCACAACAATTCAAGTATGGAAATACTTTTTACCAAGAGCAGGAATAGCACTTGAAGGCCTATCCTTCCATCAAGCCATAACTAAATGCTGGACAACACAAACAGTCACCAGACTCAAACCTGTGCTGCAGGCAGTTCCATCCTGCATTGTATGGGAGCTCTGGAAAAGAAGGAACTGCTGCAAACATGGAGAAACAGTTACAGTTAGCAGGGTCATTTATCAAGTTTCCACAACACTATAAGCACTAGTCCAAGCAAGAAAACCAGGGCTCAATGTCCCACACAAATGGCAAGATCTCCTGCACATGATGGAAAACTACACCCCAAGATTAACTTTCAACGAAGTTATATGGGAATTTCCAAAGGAAGGGTGGATTAAAGTCAACACTGATGGAGCATCAAAAGGGAACCCAGGAAAGAGCTCAATAGGATACTGTTTAAGAAATGAAACAGGGGAGATCATATATGCACTAGGCACACCAATCCCAAAAGGAACAAAAACAATAGCAGAAGCAACAGCTATTGTGGAAGCATTAAGGTTCTGCAGATCACAAAGCTACTCCCACATATGGCTGCAAACAGACTCAATGCTACTGAACAACATCATCAATGGCACTTGGAAGCCACCATGGTGAATAATTGATCAAGTAGAGGAGATACTATAACTAAAAGAAGCCCTCACACTTAATGTAACACACATATACAGAGAAGGAAATAAACTAGCTCATCATCTTGCAAATTATGCACTAGAATTTGAGAGAATTGAGTGCTATGACTTCTGGCAGTTAGACATGCAGGGCAGAAGAATAGTTAATGAAGATAAACTGTAATGCTCATACTTAAGAGAGAAGCAAAATAGCAAACATGAAAAGGAAACAGTGGTCTTATACTAAGCCACAGACACACTTTCTCCCCACTGTACAAAAGATTAACAACAAGAGCTTAAGAATATACAATGCTATGCTAACATTTTCTCTAATTCTGCAGGCACACTACTTGATCACAGCAAAGCTTAAACTCTGCAAAAAGCTCATGGAAGAATAGAGGCGACTAAAACAATGGCTTTACACTAACATGATGCTATCTGTTGCTAGATGCAATAACTGGTTTTTTGCTGAATGCAGGAAAGAAGACATCATTTCAACACAACCTCTGCAACAAGGCAGGAGCACACCAGCAACAGTACCAACAAGACATACCAATTGGCTTCTTGCTGGCTGCAAGGAAGGAAAATAGGAGCATGCCAATGCAGCACAACCACTGCAGCAACACAAGAGAACAACAACAGCAGAGAAAAATTTCACAAAGAAACTACAATCAGGAAACATAGGCCCACTGCTCTCTGCAGAAAAGAAGGACTGGAGCATATTGGTGCATCAGAATGGAACTCAACTACTCACCACAACACTCACCAACATGACAAAGCAGATACCTGGCCTCAGCAGAAATACAAAGAAAGTAAATGACAAATCAGAAAAAGAAACCATCACACAACACTAGCCTCAACAAGTAAACCAGCCACCACACCAACAGCAGAACAAAAACAATCAAAGCAACACCTATCACTCTTCTCAGAACCAAAGGATCAAGGTCATATCTGAATCCTGTAATGCCACAAGGACAGAAACCAACTTGAGTTGGACCAGGCTATTGCTACATTTGCAATATGTGTTATTAGCACTGTTGGTGCTCATTCTATTGCAAATACAGCAATCACCATGGTCCATTTTCAAGAACAACTACCAAGCAATACAGTCTTCAGCAAGCTTCTCACTGAACAAAGGACACAACTCATATCAACAAAATCAACAATGCCAATACAACAGAAGCAGCAATCCATTCAATCACCTCAAAGCAGAACACATAACATACACAGATGCACAACAACAGCAGCAACATTTAGCCAACATATAACAATATAGAAGCAGCAGCCCACACAGACACATGCTAACACAACAGCAACCCCACATCACAGCAATGCAGCCAATGCACCATCAGCAGAAACATCATCCACGCAGGAACAACAAAAGAAGCCAAGGATATCAGCAAGAACACAGAGGTGTCAGCAATCAAAGGAGAACACACCAACTGCACACACTCTCATCAAACTCAAGCATCCTCCAAAGCAACACACAACAGCAGACTCATTATCCAGCACTGGACCAGCTAATAACTCAGAGAATTATAAATCCACACATAAACCAAAAGGCAGTCCTAGAAGAAAACATAGCAATCAACAAGTACAACAAGACACACCAACCTCATACACCCTCCTCACACTTGATCATCACCAGAAACAACAACTCCAACACTCAGCAACAGTTTCAACACTCAACTCACAACAATCATAGCATCAACAACAGCAGACTTGAAATGGCACAACCAATATCACAATCAATACAACTGCGCAACCACAAAATACACATTAGTAGTCATCTTCAACTTGGCTTTTCTTACTCCAGAAGTCAAAGCAAATTTGAAGATTGCGCGCATTCTTTTCTCACTCTTTTGCTAAATCCTAACATCATATCTTTTTGTCAGAGAAATATAGAAGGGAATAATTCCCTTATTCATGCAATCGCAGTAGAAACATATGTACTCTTTTGTATAGCTGACCTATGAAATATGCACATTATTTTTGTACATACGACTGTCTACTACAAAATAGGCAGTCGTCACATCACCATTGGTCTAACTTTCTTTTGCTACTCAGGTACTATTAGTCAACACTTTAGGATGACTATAGGTACATGTATTTACTTTTGGGAGGTAAGGTTTATGTCCCCCTCCACCCTTGTATTTTATTTCTATTAATAAAACTTATATTTAACCAAAATAAAATATAGTGGCTCGATGCAGGTATAATCTTTCCCATCTCTGACAACAAGTGGGAAAGTCCATTAAAGTGTGTGCCTAAGAAGGATGGAATGGCGGTGGTCATAAATGAAAATAACGAATTAATTCCAACTAGAACTGTTACAAGTTGGAGAATTTGCATAAACTACTGGAAATTAAATAACTCTATGAGAAAAGATCATTACCCCCTTCCCTTCATTCATCAGATGTTAGATAGGTTGACCGGAAAAGTCTATTTCTGTTTTCTTGATGGATATTCCATCTATAATCAAATATTAACTGCACCAGAGGTCCAAGATAAGACCACCTTCACTTGTCCTTATGGCACTTATGCTTTTAAGAGAATGCCATTTGGGTTATGCAATGCACCTGCGACTTTTCAAAGGTGCACGATGGCAATCTTCATTGATATGGTAGAAATATTTTTTGAAGTATTTATGGATGATTATTCGGTCTTCGAACCATCTATTGATGAATTCTTAACTTATTTGAGTAAAGTGCTTATTAGGGGTGAAGAGACAAAGTTGGTGTTAAATTGGGAGAAGTGTTATTTTATGGCACGAGACGGGTTTGTACTAGGGCATAAAGTGGCCAAAGATGGGTCGGAGGTGGACAATGAAAAAGTGGAAGCAATTGATAAACTGCCACCGAAATTTTTGTCAAAGGAATTAGAAGCTTTTTGGGTCATGCAGGTTTCTATCGCAGATTCATTAAAGATTTTTCTAAGATTTCTGCTTCCTTGTGCAATTTGCTTGAGAAGGACACGCCTTTCAAGTTTAATGAGCATTGATCGAAGGCATATGAGGAGCTAAAAAAGAGATTGGTGACTGCACCAATCATCACCGCCCCGGACTCGGGGGAGCCTTTTGTGTCTGTGTGTGATGCCAGTTACACGGCAATTGGGGTCGTACTAGGCTAGAGGAAAGACAAAGTGTTCCACTCGATTTACTATGCTAGCAAAACTCTAATTCTAGCACAATTAAATTACACAATTACCGAGAAAGAGTTGCTAGCAGTAGTATGTGTGTTTGACAAATTTAGGACCTACTTGGTGGGAACTAAAGTCATCATCTACACAGACCATGCATCCATCAGGTATTTGTTTAAGAAAATGATTATAAGCCTAGACTAATTCGATGGGTTCTTCTTTTGCAGGAATTTGTGTGAAAATTAGAGATCAAAAGAGGACCGAAAATCAGGTAGCCGATCACTTGTCGCACTTGGAAAATCGTGCGGTTATTGATGAAGAGGGCGAGATTCAGGAAAGCTTTCCTGATGAGCAACTATTGGCCATTATAGCTGGCATGACCCCATGATATGCTGACTATGTGAACTTCAATGTAAGTGGGGTAACTCCTTTAGAGTTGTCACCGGATGGTAAGAGAAATTGCATGCATGATGTTAGATTTTATCTATAGGATGAGCCGTTTTTGTTTAAGCATTACACATATTAGTTGGTGCGTCGTTGTGTCCATGAGAAAGAGATGGAAGAAATTTTGTATGAGTGTCATGCATCACCTTATGGGGGGCACCACGGTGGAGAGCTGCAAAGGTGTTGCTGTCGGGATTCTATTGGCCCAAATCTGTTCAAGGATGCACATGCTTTTGTGAAAAGATGTGATAGATGTTGTATCCTATTTTGCACAGGTAAAAATAAATTACAACTATTGGTTCCTCTGAAGTTGATGAAAAAGAGTCGCCACCTAATATTTAAGGTATACTACGGTACCTATATGTTTGCAAAAATCACTGTCATAATGGTCTACTAACAAGTGAGATTCGGGTAAGGGTTCTAGTTATTCTAAGGGAAAGGTGGTAGGCATCCCTTAAAATCTACCCGAGATAGCTCCTTAAAGATAGGCTACATACGGGGAAAGTAGTGTCCATATCCTTGTTGATTAGTGGTTATAATTGCTAAACGGGATCCTATGAAAATGAGGAAAACGTTTTAAGTCTTGTTTGAAAATCTATCTTTTACTTGACAAAGAATGTATATCACCTTCGAAATGGTAGAACTCATTTAGATAACCTTTGTAATATAATTTGTAAAATGAGTGATTGTCCAAATTATTTTGTTTAAAAGGAAAACGGGTATATCTTATTTATTTATTGAAAAGTTGTCCCAGTATAAATCCCTTGTGTTTTTTTTCAAACTTGTTGATCTAATTCCCTTTGAAACTACCTGTGTGGGATTACTTTTGTGTTAAACTAGTTCATTTGCCAAAAGACCTTTCAAAGGAGTTGTTCCCAATTCAACTTGTTCAATTTTGGTTTCTTTTATACTAATCCATGTTCTGTTGATGCCTAGAACCAAAACAATATTTATTAAAAAGTAAAAGATATGTTAAGTGCCAAAACAGTTCTTTTCAAGAGCATTCGAGTTTAAAAGCATTAACGTCACTTTAAAATGATTAATCTTTGTAGTCACAATTACCTTGTGTCTATTAGATTTTGATTTACCTAAGTTCTCCCTAAACAATCAAAATAGCCACAAATATCCAATAATAGTGTTAGTCATCCAAGACATATATACAAAAAAATGAAATGATTACAACAACATATAGTAGGTAAAGGGAGGAAGGTTGGACTCTTCTATATTGGGCTGGCAAAGCAGCCAAGCCAAGATTAACTCTAAGCAACATCAAATTTCAGCAGACGACCAAGTATCACGACCCAAAATCCAACCCGTCAGGATGGTACCCAACCTAACCCATTAGGTAAGGCAAATAACAATAAAACACAATATAGTAATAATGATAAGAGTCAAATATGGAATAACTCAATTTTGTACAACTCCTCAAGGACTGGTAGTGCAAGTCATGAGCCAATAAGACTTAGATTTACAAAACTGAAATGAAATAAATACAACATATGTTTGAAATGTACATGAACAGAATTAGAATCTAAAGCTACTAAGGACAAGTGATAGCCATAACTGGAACACAGGCACATCTTCAATGCCATACCCCGCCATATACAGCAGCATCAACACAAAGATCTACACGCAAGGTGAAGAAGTGTAATATGAGTACAACTGACCTCATATACTCAATAAGTATCCTAACTAACCTCGGCGAGGTGCAAGAAGCAGAACTATAACTGATACTCACCAACGCTTGTACAATTCATAATTTCAACAAGTATAGAACAAATATATGATGAAATTAGGAAAATCTCAAGTATAACCGCTTTGATGCTCAAAATTCTTTGTTTTAAAGTGTTTTACCAGTCAACAATCTCGCATATAAAGAAGATATGCAAGTACAGCAGGCAACAGTCAAGGAAATTGCAAATAAGACTGAAATGCAATAACCAAATAAAAGTCCGTTGTATTGCGCAACCCAATCCAATAACCATAAGCCAATAAGGCCTGTTGCGGCGTGAAACCCGATCCAATAACAGTAACGAACTCTCCCAGAGCTTACATCAACCAGAAACCCGTCGGTTTCTCACTATCCGCGTGTACACCATCAAGAGAGAAACATTAGAGGATGATCCTAGGGGGATGGATCCTTATCAATACGCAAGCACGACCAATTGAATGTGCTACCAGTCCGTCATGGTCACAGGCTCAATATCATAATCTTCCCGGCGTGGTCACAAGCTCATATGGATGCGCCCGACATGGTCACGGGCTATATCATAAACCGCTTGACATGGTATAGGCATATCAACCCAATCCGTCCGGCGTTGTCATAGGCATAACAACACAATCCACCCGGCGTGGTCACAGGCAGAAAACACAATCCGCCCGACATGGTCACAAGCATAACAATACAATCCGCCCAGCGTGGTCAAAATCATAACAACACAATCCGCCCAGCGTGGTCACAGGCATAATAACACAATCCGTCCAGCATGGTCACATGCATCCAGTCCAAATCACATCACACAGAAGCTAGCATATAAGAATACATGTAGATGAAGAATAATTATCATGTTTCATGCTTCTGGATTGGTACAATAACACGCTAAAGTGTAGGCATGTGCAAAGTGTGCTATCATAGCTCAAATCGGCAATTTTATCACATAAATAGCAATTACCAAGTTTATTCAGGGAATTAGCCTCTTCATAGTCTCAAAACATGGCTCAAATAGTTCACAACAATGATACATATATGAGAAATATTATAGTTTAAATCTTAGCAGTCAACTCTAGGAATATCATAGCCTAAGCACTATCCCGAGCATGGATAAACACCTCGGTGCTCGCATATGGGCTCAACCCCACACATATGCGCCCCCATAGCACATAGCTATCACAAATAATCCAGGCAACTAGTGCCTCAATCTAGTTTAGATAAGATACTTACCTCAAAAGAGCCAAGACAAATACTAAGCAAGCCAATCGACACTCTAGAAATGCCATCCCGCATGTATCAACCTCTGAACGGCTCGAAACTAGCCAAAAGCAACTCAAAACATCAAATAATGCATAAGGAAACAATCCCAATAGATAAAGGTTGAATCTTTACTCGTTTACTCAAAGTCAACCAAAAAGTAAAACTAGGGCCCGCACCCCGGAAGCCAATAAAACTTACAAATCTAACAACCCATTCAATTACGAGTCCAACCATACTAATTTCACTCAAATCCGACTCAGAATCGATGCTCAAAACTTAAAAATTCACTTTAGGAAATCTTGGACAAACACCCTAAATTTCTTTTTAAAATTCATATCCAAATGCCAAAATTGAAGTTAGATTCATGAAATATAATCAAAATCAAGTAGAAAATACTTACCCCAATCCATGTTGTGAAAATCGCCTCCAAAATCTCGCAAATCTGAGCTCCATAGCTCAAAATATGATAAAATGACCAAGACCTGCGAAATAGAGTATTTTAAACATTGCTCTTGAGCTACCCTCCGCGATCACGACCACAAACCTCGAGATCGCGATTCAAAACTTTTCCAAGACAAATTTTACCCTTCGCGATCGCGGCCATTTCCGTGCAATCGCAATAAACAAATTTCCATTACCCTTCCCAAACTCTTCTCAGGCAGTCTTTAGTGCATCAGCCATAACTTTTTGTACAAAACTCCAAATTCCAAACGGCTTATTTTTTTGAATACTAGACACAAAGGGCTACAACTTTTATATTTGGATCATCTCCAAGTTCTTTAAATATTGCAAGATATAAGCTTCTAAAGTCGGGTGAGTGACAGTAGAATTTTCTTCAGCGATCGCGAAAAGGCTTCCGCGATTGCCATTCACAGTGCCCAAAACAGCAATTTGCTCTACGCGAATGCAACCCAAAGTTCGCGATCGCGATACACACCCCTTTGGTCAAAACCCAGCAACAAAAGTTGGCCTAGAAATAGTCCAAAACCAGCCCAAAACTCACCCCAGACCCTCGGGACCCCGTTCGAACATACCAACAAGTCCCAAAATATATTACGGACCTACTCGAGGCCTCAAATCACACATACTAAAATCCAAATCACGAATCATTAAACAAGATCAATCTCTTAAGTTCATAAACTTCAAACTTTGAACCAAGCGTCTGATTCAAGTCTAACCAATCCGGAACGAATCCAAATTTTGCATACAAGTTCCAAATGACATATCGAACCTATTCCAACTCCCTGAACAACAATTCAAACCCAATAAATTTGAAGTCAACTCCCCATCAAACTTATTAACATTCCAAACCTTCAAATTTCCAACTTTCGCCAAATAGTGCCGAAACCTTCTAGAAATATCCAAATGCAAATCCGAGCATACGTCCAAGTCCAAAATCGCCATCCGGACCTAACAGAACAATCAAAACTCCATTCCGGGGTCAAATACACAAAAGTCAAACTTTGTCAACTCTTTCAACTAAAAGCTTCAAACATGAAAGTTATTCTACCAAACTAATTCTGAATCACCCGAAAATCGAAACCGACGATACACACAAATCATAATATATCAAACAGAGCTACTCCTTCCCTCAAACCACCAAGCGAAGTGGAAATGCTCAAAATAACTGGTCGGCTCGTTACATTCTCCCCACTTAAACATACGTTCGTCCTCGAACATGCCAAAAGTCGTTCCAAAGCCATCAAATTGCCATGCAACTCACCTTGCACATAGCCGGTGGTGATCCCACATCACCCCAATCTTTGAAATCCTGAGAACACAATATAACTGAAGATCATTACTTCAACCTTAATCCGTAAACTTTAGAACCCAATTTCCAACATCCGAAATCCATTACCAGACCCGAATCTCGCATCTACACCCTATATATGTTTGAACAAGCTGTATCAAGCCATAACCATAACCCAAGATGAAATCACATGATACACCACATAACTCGCATACTCGTAGCAATAATTTCCAATCATCGTAGCTACTTCAAAATAAACCTAGAACCGATAATGAACCTCATATAAAATAAAAATCTTTTTCTAAACCTTCGTGCACTGCCAATGATGAATGAAACACACAAAAACTCATAACCACTCATCAGATCAACAAGTCATGGAGCTCTCTCGCCTAACCAGAACCATAACCCAAATTCTAAGCTGACTTTCGATATTACCCTTCCAAAAACACTGTAATCAAATTCGATAGCAATCACTTCAGGCCCAAAGACTTCATCTCATCAAATACAAGCAACTCTACTGACATGCCACACCAATACTACCTAGAGCCACAAACTATGCAATCCGTGCACCAGTAAGCAATAATTCAAATGTATTCTAACATGAAAAATGACTCAAATGATAGAACTATCAACGCAAGTTCAACATATACCACCACAAGCACAATGCTACGAACCCGTCACACATAGTAGAACCAAGACGCACGGATCTAACAAAAGGATCAAAGCCAATCATAACACCACTACAATGCGTGACCCATCCAAACACCAATCTATATGAAATACCTCAAGCCACAATGCTCAAAAAAATTAGCAGCCATATGCAATTCGACATCAAGTACACGAAGTGCATGACTATAACCATGGAGAAACGGATAGCACCATATACCACAAACAGGAGAGACCATAACCAAGGCGCAATAAACCATTCAACACCCCAATAACCATCTCGCCTGAATTTCACTACACGGCCCAAACAGAAACACATCTAATGTGCAAGTAATTAACAGATCATAACCCATTGTAGCATAGAAGAGTAACACATAAAACATATCAGATACGAATAAGATTAATTCTAACCAAATGCACATCCCTTAACAATGGCAGTACAGAGTCAACCAATCTGACCCGATGGAGAATACATATCCTCATTAGGCCTACCAATGAGCCCCCAAATCAACCACGATCATCAATAAATATATAAATAACCCTCCGAAAGTCTTCAATGACCTAACCATAACACATACTACTAGCTGGCTAACTTTGGCCACATCTTCACAGTCTACAACCATGAAACAATCTGCTTTGAGAACTCCCACTCTCCAAATCCATAGAACACACGAATCACCATAGTTGATACCAACTCCACCACTCGAATGTCTAACACATCTCTCATACACTATCATCCCACGAGGAATACTTCTATATATCTTTTGTGATCTGAATATCAGCAGTCGATCAACCAGGCAAGTACCGCAATACCAACGAAGCATCCGTAAGTCAAAATTCAGTGTGCCTTCTGAATGTACACTCTTCTCAGGTAACCAAATAGTGCCAACATTTTTCTCACCATTTGAAATCTCCTGTGCTGCATAAACTCATGACCTTCCTTTCGAAATTGAACTGTATACTTACATATGTAAATCCTAATCTCACACCATGCACTGCCTCTATCATGCCATCATACGAAAACACGAAAACCTCATTATCAACTCTGAGTCACAAATAGAATACATACTTAATTAGCTAGAAACCTTCCACTTTATCCCATCCAGGAGAAAATCACAATATGCAACATACTCCTCATGCCGGTAGAAAATATCCATCTCAACCTGTGGTAGAAATAATCGAGAACTGTACGAAATCCATATGCACATAACCAAGCCATCCGAACTGAATCTCTCTAACTCACCCAAGTCACGCAGGTTGCCAATCCCAAGGGTATTACCATCCAAAACACCTGTAAAGCTTCATCACATCATAAGAACCAAAAGAACCGAGCATAGTATTACTTTCCTGATCCAACCTACTACTAAACTGTCCTATTTCCTCCGAGTTTCATCTGAATTGCCTTCACGTTAACACTTTGCTTTGCTAGCACACTTCAACCCTTAACTCAACACTCACCACGAGAGATCCTAGCATAAAACCACATTGCTCTAAGGCCCATAAGCCACTGCATTCCCATTTAAACACACAGAATACCACATTCGAGCACTCTGAAGAGACCTTATGTGTTATAGTCGTTTCCTTAATCTCTATGATACTAAAATATAGAATACAAAATGATACAGAAATACCGCGAGTCCCGACACCATCCGATGTAAATCCTAGATCTTAGCCATTTATAAATCCGAAAAATTCTCAATTGCCACATATAAATCTTGAATCCATTAGAACCTTCTCGAGAGTCATCTACTCTGCTCAAATCTCAATTCTACCGCCCAAACGGGCCGAACAACATGTGCCATATTAACACAATAACACCCAAAGAAGTAATTCACACTTCCAAGCAACCGAGTGAATCTTTTTTCTTGGTACATTACATCCATCATGAACAGTAGCCCTAAACCATTTCCTAGACTTCCATATATCCATAAAGTGTAATACATCATGCATCTAGAAATTCCTTACTTAAGTCATCCTCAAAACCAACATCTGCAAGTCATAGTCGATCCACGAGTATGCCTCAGACCGAAACTAATACAATATATGAGAACGCAATCAAATCGCGTTGGTAAACCCCCCACTTGGCTAAAAGCCATAGAATAAAATATCTAATAACTCATAATACCCATACTCTATTACTGCCATAATCCCGCAGTGAGACTCAACTAAATCCTTCACAAGCTCCTGCAACATAACCCATAAAATGCCTCAAATCATCTGCTAAGCTCGCATTCATCCTCGTGACAGTCAGGTGAACTTTCACAACTAATCCAAACTCATATCGCAACACATATAACCCATTGGTAGAAAGAAACTCTCCACACAACATCATAAGGATCACACATCCGTAGATTACCCCCAGGTGATAACCCACCTGCTTAGCCTCAAATTGACATCTCCTTATACCCTTTCACAACCACAATTACTATGCAATCACTTAATCTTCCTGAGTCTGAACTCATCCACAAGACATGCGAATCTACTTCGTTCCACAATGCATGAAAGATCCCTCAACATGATCATAACTCAAGATTGTATAACACATCCACAGAACTCGAGCATTCAATAGTCCATTCCACATCCCAAGCAAAATCTTCTCGCAACATCCAAACCGTATGAACGCATATAGCAATCACGTCATGCCCATCACATAGCCATCCAACCACTCACCAAGCCATAAATTCCACTCATAGGGACACTACCGGAGATATAAGTCCAAAAGCACTTGCTCCTCTAGACTGGCCCATCACAAAAACTGATTCAGCTTGAAGCGTATCTCTTCAAATTCCTTCCACTCACTCATATGCGTATGTGAGCATTCAGTATTAGCCAGTGATTTTGAACCAGTTTGAGGGCCGTAAATCGGATGCGGAATGAAGCAGAAAGATTTGCCAATTTTGAGGGCCATTATACAGCTCATTATGCAGCCGCAGAACTGTTATGTGGGCAGCAGATCCTATTGTAGATCCTGCATGAGAATTTCGAAAGGAGGTTCTACAGTCCATTATGCGACCACAGACTTGTCGTGGAGTGAAGCAGAAACGCCCAGTTCTGGAGGGCCATTATGCGGTCCATTTTGCGGACCGCAAAATCGCATCGGGGCTTCATTTTTTATAATTTTGTGACCCGATCCTATTTTGATATATAGTCGTTGAAAACCATTTGTAAGGTAAAAACCTGATATTTAGAGAGAGGGGAGTGGTCTAGAGTGAAAGGGGAAGTTCCTAAGGTTATTGTTCATTAACTCTTGCTCGAAGTTGAGGAATTCACAAGAAAAAGTCACAAGGTCTTCATCCAAGAGGTAAGGCTCCATACCCTAGTCTTCAATTTCGAGTTTGGGGTAGAAGGTGGACAAAAGGGGAGTGTAATTCTTAGGTATAGGGGTGTTATATATGCATGCATGTACCAACAAAGTTGTAGGAAGGTTGTTGAGCTAGAAAAGGATAGATATTGGATTGGGGATGAAGGAATCCACCATAGGAGAACCTTGAAACCTTAATGCCCACCTAATGTTTGATAAAATGCTCAAATGAGCTGGAACTATTAAATCCTTCCTAATTTGTGTTCAATTTTGCTATATCTCGAAATAGATCGAAGTGGCTACGATTTCCAGAACATTGTAGTAATTTAAGGAAAGATCAAGGCGAGATAGGTTGGCTAAACTTCTCTCTTAGAATTGAACCCCACAATATCCTTGTAAGTACCGAGTTATTCATTATAAATTGATTATTCCGAATAAGCCTCGTGTCAAAAGATATATGTTCAATATCTATTTCAATGTTCTTGTTATGTTATATTTGATTTGAAAATGTGCTCGAAGCATGGGTTGCATATCTAATTGTTATAACTTCAAGTCGTGATTCAAGTGAAAGCTATTATGCCAAATTGTGTATGAAATCTCAATGTGCTTAACATTCTTATTTGCTCATATGTGGACTTAAAGTCTTAAATAGAAATGCTTTGTTGTTGATGATCCGTGATGATGTATGAAGGTGAAAGATATGAACATGAAATATGAAATACAGCCACGTGCCAAGAGTGACATTGAGTTATGGCCATCGGTGCCAATGAATAGAATGATATATAAAATATAATAAAATGATTTGTCAATCTTTTAAATAAATATAACACCCTGGGACTATCATTAGTCACCGAGGAAGGATAGGTCGAAATAACCTAACCCCGAAACTACACGTGCTGGTATAGGAGTGAATTGTGATTGTACCCCTTCATTGGGATGGGATTGATGTGATGAGAGTATTCCCCTTTATTGGGATGAGATGATTGCTAGAAAATGGTGACATCGATCCACAAGGCATTGTGGTGAGACGGCCAAGCCGGTCGAGTCGTGATCAGACGACATGCCGCGCACATGGTGGTAATTATTCTTGGGATTATAATTGAAACAATGATTGAGACTGAGATAATAACTGTGATTGTGGTTGATGTCTTTGGGTGAGACAACCTATCCGATTGAGCCGTGATCGGACTCCGTGTAAAATCACGGTGATATATCGGTGCTAAGATCTCCAAACCTAAAATATGAAAATTTACTTGAAAACTTGTCTTGCTCCTAACTTGATGTTGTGGTATTGTTTGAGGCTCTCATTGATTTTTTATTGTCCTTCCTTGTTTTATCATTCGTTCCATTGAGAGGGTGTTTAGTCATTCCTACTAGTACAATTCCATATGTACTAATGTCCTTTTTGTCGGGGGAGCTGCATCTTTGATCGATGCAGGTGGTTCCAAAACAAGCGGCTTTGATCATTGATAGCGGTACACCCTCTTCCCAGCTGACTTGGTGAGCCCCACTTCATATCGGGGTCGTATATCTTTTGTTCCATGTGTATTATGTGTAAAGGTATAGCCGGGGCCCTGTTGCCGGCACAATCAACGTGCTCTTTTGTATCCATTAGAGGCTTCTTAGACATAGTGTCGGTGGTATGTTGGCGTTGGGGAAGTTAAACTAGTAATATTATATTTGTATCACATGTTCCACTTCAAACTATGAAAGTGTATGTATTTTGGACTTTATACATTATGTAACTAATGATAAGGAATTGGTGTTGTTCCCATTCCTCCTCGTTGTCTAATAAATGAAATGGATCTCCTATTTATTCATGAGTAAATTCGGGTAGAAGCTAATGTACAGGCTTGCTCGGCCAGAGTATCTCGGTTGAGCGCCGGTCGCGCTCCCTGAGGTCGGGGTGTGACAATGCAATAACCATATAACAGTCTGTTGCGGCGCGCATCCCGATCCAATAACCATAAGACAATAAGGCCTGTTACGGCGTGAAATCCGATCCAATAACAGTAACCAGCTCTCCCAGATCTCCCTCAACCAGAAACCCGTCGCTTTCTCACAATCCACGTGTACACCATCAAGAGAGAAACATAAGAGGGTGACCATAGGGGGATTGATCCTTATCCATACGCAAGCACGGCCAATTTAACATGATACCAACCTGGCGTGCTCATGGGCTCAACATCATAATCCGCCCGGCATGGTCACAGTCTCAATCTGATGGATTCGCCCGGCGTGGTCACAGGCTACATCACAATCCGCTCGGTGTGGTCACAAGCATATCAACACAATCCGCCCGGCATGGTCACGTGCATATCAACACAATCCCCCTGGCATGGTCATAGGCATAACGACATAACCGCACGACGTGGTCACATGCATCCCGTCCAAATCTTATCACACAGAAGCAATTATACAAGAACACATGTATATAATGATTTTATGCTTCTAGACTGGTATAGTAACATGCTAAAGTGTACGCGTGTGCAAAGTGTGCTATCATAGCTCAAATTGGCATTTTTATCATAGAAATAGCAATTACCATGTTTATTCAGGGAATTAGCTTCTTCATAATCTCAAACATGGCTCAAATAGTTCACAACAATGATACAAATATGAGAAATATTATAGCTTAAAGCTTAACAGTCAACTCTAGGCATATCATATCCTAAGCACTACCCCAAGCATGGATAAACACCCTGGTGCTCACACATGGGCTCAACCCCACACATATGTGCACCCATAGTGTGTAGCTATCATATATAATTCAGGCAACTAGTGCTTCAACCGAATATAGATAAGATACTTACCTCAAACAAGCTAAGACAAATATCGGGCAAGCCAAATGACACTCTAGCAATGCCATCCCGCGTGTATCAACCTTCGAACGACTCGAAACTGGCCAAAAGCAACTCCAAAACATCAAATAATGCCTAAGGAAACAATCGCAAATGATAAAGGTCGAATCTTTACTCGTTTACTCAAAGTCAACCAAAAAGTCAAACCCAAGCTCGCTCCTCAAAACCCGATAAAACTCAAAAAATCCGATAACCCATTCAATTACGAGTCCAACCATACTAATTTCACTCAAATTCGACTCCAACTCGATGTTCAAAACTCAAAATTCACTTCAGGAAAGTTTAGACAAGAACCCCCAATTTCTCTTTAAAATTCATAATCCAAATGCCAAAATTTGAGTTAGATTCACGAAATATAATCAAAGTCAAGTAGAAAATACTTACCCTAATCCATGTGGTGAAAATCGCATCCAAAATCTCCCAAATTCGAGCTCCATAGCTCAAAATATGATAAAATGACCAAGACCCTCGAAATAGAGTGCATTAAACACTGCTCTAGAGGTACCCTTCGCGATCACGATTCAAAATTTTTTCAGCACACATTTTACCCTTCGCGATCGCTGCCATGTCCCCCCGATCGCGATGAACAAATTTCATTACCCGTCCCAAACTCTTCTCAGATAGCCTGTAGTGCATCTTCCATAACTTTTTTTCGGAACTCCAAATACCAAACGGTTTTATTTTTGGAAAACTAGACACAAAGGTCTACAACTTTTATTTTTGGATCATCTCCAAATTCCTTACAGATTTCAAGATATAAGCTTCCAAAGTCAGGTCAGTGAAAGAAGAATTTTCTTCTATGCGATCGTGATAAGGCTTTCGTGATCGCGATTCACAGTGCCCAAATCGCGATGCACACACCTGTGGCCAAAAACCAGCTACTAAAAATGGCCTAGAAATGGTCCGAAACCACCTTGAAACTCACCCGAGCCCCTGGGGACCCCGTCCAAACATACCAGCAAGTCCCATAACATATCACGGACCTACTTGAGGCCTCAAATCACACATAATAACATCAAAATCACGAATTTTTGATCAAGGTCAATCTCTTAAGTTCATAAACTTCAAACATCCGATTCAAGCCTAACCAATGGAAAATTAATAAAAATTTTGCATACAAGTTTAAAATGACATATCGAACCTATTCCACTCCCGAAACAACAATCCAAACCTGATAACATTGAAGTCAACTCTCGATAAAACTTATGAATATTCCAAACCTTTAAATTTTCAACATTCGCCAAATAGTGCCGAAACGTTCTAGAAATACCCAAATGCAAATCCGGGCGAACGCCCAAGTAAAAAATAGCCATCCGAACCTAACAAAAACATCAAAACTCCCTTCCGGGGTCAAATACACAAAAATCAAACTTGGTCAATTCTTCCAACTTAAAGCTTTAAACATGAAATTCATTCTTCCAAAGTAATTCTGAACCACCCAAAAATCAAAACTGACAATACACACAAGTCATAATACATCATACGGAGCTACTCATGCCCTTAAACCACCGAGCGAAGTGCAAATGCTCAAAAAAAACAGTCGGGTCGTTACACTAAGAAGCGGCCCAGTTCCTTGAATTTGGGCCTGAGTTCTCTATGAATTCAGCTGGCGCAATTATCATGCAAAGAAAAGAGAAATATTAATTAGCATATGTAAACATAAAAGGTAAAGTAAGATAAAATTATAATAAATAATTATAGAAGACCTAAGAATCTAGCAAAGCCAATTTTCATTTGTGTTAATCCTATGAGGATCAGTCAAGGTCAATGACTATGGGCTTAGGTTGAACCATGTTTATCTACGAATCCCCCCTATGGACCCCTGACACTTCAGAGTTCAGGAGGGTCTCATGGACCCCAAGCTGTGCTTGCGCCAGGGAGGGGTACCTCAACCACAAAGTCAGGCTCACACCCAAATACCTTTGAACATTGACTCTCACTCTTCCTCTAAGGTTTGAGCACAAATGAAATGTCAACTTGGTATTTTCATATGGTCAACATGAAAGAAAGAAGAATGGAAGGTTCATCATAAACCTCTCAGAGTTTCATCCATACAGAGGTACCAATAATCTTGGGAAACAAAAAATCACATTAAAGTACAAAATCATAAGCATCTAAGGACTGATACAATATTGACATTAAAACTTCTTATCAAAACACAAAATATAAGGACAGGTCACTACATGTGGACTTATAAAGTTGTAATCGTATCAAAGTCCTTGAGATTGATTCTAAGATATCACAACATGTACGGAGCACTTATGAGAATCAGTACTAGGACACAATCAAGGAGAAGTCACAATGCACAGAAGGCTGGTTATCTGCTGCCAATAAATATGCTCTTTCATTTACAATCAAGCTCAGGAAGATCATGTTATATAGTCTAAGGCATCAGCAGTTGACAAGGATGGGCATATGCACTTATTATATTAACTTCACTAAAGGTTCAACATTTCAGAATCTTCCTTAAGTAGGTTCAAATCACTAGAACAAGTCATAAAACACTATACAACATCAGAGTAGTTATTCTAAGCTAGTATGAACATGGCTAGGGCTTTACTATGTCAAACACCTATGCTGATGGGCTTATTCAGAGCATACCAATCAACTAGGTCAACAGACGCATTAACATGAATAGGATGACTAACTTTAATTTCATTTAAACCTAATGCTATCTAATCATGACAATGCACAGTCTATCAGACTTTCAAAATATCAGAACCAACAATACTCAGGTTAATGAGTGAGGGCTATCTAGACATTGTAATCAAATGGTCATGAAATAACAAGAGAAGACACTCATTTTATAACTGACCAAGGCAAGACAAATAGAATACAACAAGTAAGTTGGTTTGGTAATAAGTCATGCCAACAAAGTCTACCGCATGATACCCTTCATTTCAAGTTATCATGATAGACACACATGAATTACTATCTTAACTGTGCAGAACATCACAGTATCATGAGCAAGCTATCAATGAGAGTCACATAGCTAAGTAAACAAATCAATAACATGAACAAGACCACTAATGAGAATCACACATTGAACTAAACCAAAGCAACATGACACCATAGGCATGAGGATTGAGATAGCATAATGGTGCAGGTATAAAGATTTCAGCTAGTCAAGTAGGATATCAGGAAAAGTTCAAGAACATGATTTAGCTGACTTAGTCAACATGACAGTAGAAATATGGTTATTAGTCAATCATAAAGGATATACCACATGTGGTTATTAACATAGGGTTTAGTTCAACTAACACAAAGGCTCACTATGATTGTCTATAAGGACAACAACAATGTAGAATCATTCCAATTAGCTAAGTCATGAGAAATAGAGTCCAACAACCATCATAGAATTAACAACAACACAGAGTTAACTATTAGGAAAGCATCATTAATTTTAAAACAAGGATAACAAAAATGCAGAATAAAATAGAATCACACGCTACTAACGAACATCATGAACAATAGGTAATTAATAGGTAGACATCAAAACAAAGAGCTACATGAATAATCGAAGAATGAAAGAGGAGAGGGGTCAGTGTTCACTGACCTTCTTCGGAGCAGAAAACCAAGTAGAGGTAGTTAGTAGCCGTTTAAGAGCCCAATCTCACAATCAAGTCACAATAATAAAACTCGAGCAGGAATAACAAGAAAAGAAAAGAGAAATTAGAGATGAACTTCTTAAACCAACAGTGATTTCTTAGATTTTAGGGTAATCTAGTATGTGTCTATATATTCTTTCAATAAGTTTCAATATGTTTGTTGAGAGAATGAAAAGATTTATTCATAGGAGCATTGAAGCCTTAGGGCTTCATTTGAATTCACAGAAATAGTGGGGTGTGGCGATTGAGATGCTGATGAGAGCAAAAGAGTAAAAATAGAAGGAATTTAGAGGGAAATCAGAGTCGATCTTTTACCTTCGCATGAAGATGGTGGAAGAGGTCAAGCGTTGAAGAGCAAAGGGCCATTGGTCAAAACCCATGTCTAGAGGTCACTGAGTTTGACCTCTGGACAAAGAATCGTGATGATGCAGCCAAGATTCATAGCTTGCATGTGTTTGAACGAAATATGGGCAGATGATGAGATTTGAATACTTTCACTCTTGGGTCTAGGGTTTAAGGGATTCAGGATTCAAATTGAAGTGAGTAAAGGAGAAAGCAACAGCGAGATTCGCAGAGGAAGAGATAGAATGGATGTTTGAGGTTGGTTTCGAGCGAGCTTGCATGAATTTGTGCAAACTTTAGAGATTGATGGGGGTCTGTGAGATTGGAGAAGAGAGAGATGAAAGGTAAAGAGAGGCGGCCGGTCAGGGGTGAAATGATGAGGGTTTGTGGTTGGTTTCCTAATTAAAATGAGAGAAGCGAGGGGAACCGTTAGATGATTTCGATCAATGGCTCCGGATTTTTGAGGATAAAAGAAATGAAATAAGATTAAGTGGGATAATACTGGGGTCGTTGGATCATTTAGATCCATTGTTAGAGATTAAAACACCGAAGGGTTTAAAAAAAAAGAAAAAATCGAGATTAATTATGGACTGCTGATGACTTTAATCAACTATCCAGATGTGTTACGTTTCTTTTGTGAGTGTGTGGGAAGAGTGATGTGGCGCACTGCGATTGGTTGAAAGGGAGTGGCATAGATTGCCAAATAAGATGTGGATGTGGGTTTCCAGACCGGGTTATGAGGTATTGGGCCTGTGTTTGGGCCAAATTGAGCTGTATAGGAATTGAAATTATAGCAACATTGAATTAAAACTAAATAATTGTAATTACAACCTACTTCGAGTTTTTACCCCTTTTACAATTAAATTAATTAGACATAATTAATCCCAATGAATTATAATAAGATATAATTATCAAATGTATTAATAATTAACATAATTAGTTAGGTTTAAATGATTAAACTATAGTACTTGTCTATCAAATTATGAAAACTAATTGTTTGATTAATTAAAGTAGTAGAGGTAATATAATTATAAATTTAAGACTAAATTATTAAAATAATTATAATACTTGTTTAAAAAATTATGAAAGTTAGTTTTAATTAAAACAGTAGGGGTAATATAATTATAAATATTTAAGACTAGATTATTATTAGATATAGAATTTAATATTACTAACTATTATTATACTTATTGTACTATTTATATTTGGAGAAAATAGGTATTATTAATAAAAAATATTACACTATATTTATTGTTGATCGATAAGTGTAAAAAAATTAATTTAATTGGGGAGGGTAAAAAATGATCGTTAATAGCTGGCCCTCTTTGACCAGAGATGATGAACGAAATTGTGGGCAAAGAAATTGATTTAATGACCAATTTTTTCCCGACTCTAGGCACCTATTGCAGGGATGTTGTACGGAATTGTGAAAGACCATGACTTACGGGATTGCGGCCGAATTCTGGCTTTGAATCACCTACATACCTCAGGCTTCATAAGGATAAGGTCATATGTAGTTCTAGAATGACTATCGGAGAGAGTTACGCTTACAAGAGTGCCTAGTTTCGTGTTATGACGATACTGCAAGACAGAAAGGTTTCGGGGTCCAATGACTTCTGAATTGTTTGGAGTTCTATTGATCAAGTTGAATTGGAGACTGGGTCCTTAGTTTGCTTTTGAGTCTGTTGTCCCTCATAGCGGTTTAACCTGGTTTGCTGCTTAGAGGAAGTTTCACGTTATATTGTTTGAACATGTAAAAGGAAGATACACACATACCCATATATCGTAATGCAAATATATTAGGATGTAATGTAAATATGCAGGAATAACAAATGCATATGTAACGAATCGATAGGTCATTTTGAGCTTTAGCATCCCGTTCAGCGGTTCGAGGTCTTGAGTGGCTTCATATTGTGTATTATGACTTGCGTTTGTAGTCGAATTTGACTTTCGGATGTTTCGGGATTTATTTGGATGAGTAATTCTCACTTTGGAAGCTTAAGTTGAAAATATTGACCAGGGTTTGACTATTGTCAGAACGACTCCGGAACGGTGTTTTGAAGACTCTATTAGGTTGTAACATGTTTTCGGGGGTCCCTAGAATGATTTGACTTGTTTTGCCGAAGATTGGCAATTTAAAGGTTTAGAAATTCCTTAGGTTTGACCATGGTTTGACTTTAAGGTTATCAGCTTCGGAATTAGGGTTTGGGACTTGGAATAGGTCAGTTTTGTTACTTGGAACTTCTTTGCAATGTTTGGCGTCATTTTGAGTTGATTTGATAGGAATTGAACGAGCGTTTGTGTTTTTAGAAGTTTTTGAGTTTCCATGTTAATTTCATGTATTCTGATGTCCGATTTGTGGTTCTGGATGTTATTTTTATGATTTGATCGCGCGAGTTAGTTTGTGTTACATTTTTATACTTGTGTTGATGTTTGGTTTGGAGCCCCGAGAGATCGAGTGAGTTTTGGACGCGTTTCGGAGTGTTTGGCAGAATTATAGCCTTGCTGGTTTTTGCACAGATGCCTCAAGTCACGCATATGCGAGACTAAGTTCGTATCTGCAATATCGCAATTGCAAGGTGGGACATCGCATTTTCAATATAAGCTAGAATCTGTGTGGTTTGAATTTGCGAACAAAAGGTTCGCTTTTGCGATAGGAGCTTGAGCTAGGTTGAGTCGAATTTGCGGTCATTTTGATCGCTTTTGCGATGTGTTCCTAATTTGCATTTGCGAACATTTCGTCGCATTTGCGATGTAACTAGGACTGGGAGGGATGTCGCTTCCGCAATCATTATTCGCATTTGCGACACCTGCAACTGAAAATAAAAGCTGGGAGACGAGATTTTAGCCTCATTTTTCATATCTTTGAACCCTAGACTCGGTAGGAGGAGACTTTGAGGAGGGATTTTCATCTATAATCATTGCGTAATGATTTTAATCAATTTTCAATTGAATTTTATGATTATATACAAGATTTAAGATCAAATTCATGAGAATCTAAGAGAAATTTTGCTAAAATTTTGTCTGTGTTTTGAAAAAATGAAAATTTTGGATTTGAGAGTCGAAGTGGACTCAGATTTTGAAACAAAATACATATATGGACTCGTGAGGTTATGGATAGTCAAGACCTATCCTTGGACTTGGGTCTTGACCAGGTAGGCCCTAGGTTGACTTTTTTTGACTTTTTGGGAATTTTATAAAGATCATAGCTTTACTTATTGGAATTTGTTTCTCTTGAATTATTTGATATTATCAAGTCGGTTTTGGTTAGATTTGAGCCGAGTGGAGGTAAATTGTAAGGGAAAAGCTAGTTTTGAGTGTTTTAGTTGGCCTAGTTGAGTTAAGTATCTTGCCTAACTTCTTCTGGGAGAACTACCCCCTAAGGATTGGTTTGATTGTACTATTGTATTATGTGGAAGACGGTACACGAGGTGATGAGTGGGTACACGGGCTATAAGTGGTATTTTGACCGGTGTAGGCTTCTACGCTTCTTCTATGCACTTCATTGAACTTGTCGTAACGTGCTATATCCTTCATTATTGAATATACTTTCACATGCTTTAATTGAAGTTGTTTGTCCCATTCTATCTTTTATTGCAAAATTTACTCTTATATGCTTTAATTGAAATTGTGCCTCTTTCATTGTCATGTTATCTCTTTCATAAATAAATTATTCTTATTTGAAGTCATTGCTACGTGTTATCTATCTCATTTTTCGGTTACTCTTGTTTGAAGTCATTATTATTTGTTATGTCTTTCATTGTTGAGCTTGTTCTCCTGTTTCATTGTGTTGTTGTAATCTTGTGTGGATTTACTTGTCGTACCCTCGGGTTATTATTGTTCTTGCACATTGTCCTAATGACCCGACCGGTCGTTTTGTGTTATTGCGCCCCCTTCCCCTTTTTGATGCTTCATATATGTGTAATTTTGATTTTATGACTCACGGTGTTGATTGCTTCGTTCCGGAAAGGTTTCCGATTGATTTTGACCCTTTGATTCTTGGCTTAGAAGCCTAAGTTAGAAATATTGACCAAACTTTGACTTTTGTGAAAACGACCCTGAAACGGTGTTTTGATGGCTCTGATAGCTTTGTATCATGATTTTGGACTTGGGCGTATGTCCAGAATCGAATTCGGAAGTCACAGGTTCGCATTTGTGATGGCAACAGGGTTCGCATTTGCAAACCCACAATCGCATTTGTGAAGTTCCCCTTAAGTCTGTCAGTGCTGCATTTACGAGAATATCTTCGCAATTGCGAGGGTTCTCAATTGTGAACCCAGTGTCGAAATTGCGATATTTACAACTGAACAAAAATTATAAAAGTCGTGATTTTGGTCTCATTTCTCATATTTAAGAACCCTGGACTCGGTAGGAGGCGATCTGGAGAGGGGATTTTTCATCTACAAACTTTGGGTAAGTGATTTTAAATAATTTCCAACTATATTAATTATTATATGTTAGATTTAACATCAAATTTATGAGAAAAAAAGAGGAAAATTTGGGAAATTTAATCAAGTCTTTTAAAAATGAAGAATTGAATTTTGAGAGTCGATTTGGACTCAAATTTGAAAACAAAACACATATTGGACTCTGGGGTTATAGGTAGTCGGGATCTACCTTTGGACCCGGGTTTCGCTCGGGCTAGCCCTAGGTTGACTTTTGTTGACTTTTTTGAAAATGTGTAAAGATTATAGCTTTATCTATTGTAATTGATTTTTCTTGCATTTTTTGATGTTATTAAGCTAATTTTGGTTAGATTAGAGCCATGTGGAGGCGAATTTTAGTGGAAAAGCTATATTTGAGAGTTGATTTGGCCTAGTTGAGGTAAGTGTCTTGCTTAACTTTGTGTGGAGGAAATTACCACTTAGGATTTGGATTGGTTGTGTTATTTGTGTTATGTGAAAGCTGTGTACTCAAGGTGACGAGCGGGTACACAGGCTATATGTGGCATTGGACCGGTTTAGGCTTTTATACTCTTTCTATGCCTTTAATTGAATTTTTATAACATTTCACATCCATTGTTTTTAATCTACTCCCACATGCTCTATTTGATATTGTACCACTTGTTCTAACTCTTACTTGTTATATTTGCTCTCATATGTTTTAGTTGAAGTTGTTATTTTCCTAATTGCCTTGTTACCTCTTTATTGTTGAATTACTTGAGGTTGTTACTTTGTGGAATATCTTCTTCTTGAGCTATTGCTGTTGAAGTTATAAAAGTCGTTATCACATTGGGGTAAAATTGTTAATTTTTAAGGTACCTTTCCTTGTTGAGTATTACTCATTCATTTTGTTGTTATTGATATAATTATATACATTGTGATTGAGCCATGGGCTATTTGTTGTGGAAACATTGGTATTGTTGATCTTTGGCAAGTTGTGGCATATGGACACTTGTGGTGCGAGTTGTAATATGTTGTGATATTGATACGCATGCAATGGTATAAGACTAGGGGTTGATACGCGTACGGTGAGATAAGATGGCCTCGATACCCATGTTGCTAGTTGAGGAACTACTTGAAGCCACGCGTCGAGATAAGGTGGAAACGCGTGTGGCTACAAGGAAAGATTTTGATTGAAATTTGTGAAATCTGGAAACGAGGCGGTACCTCGGTTGTGATTTCTTGTTGTGCACTCTATGTTAAAAACGCTTGTTGGTTGAATAGTTCTTGTGGTTTCTTCATTTCCTTAGTTGAAATTATCTGTAATTGTTTTCTTGTTGCTTCATCATGTGTTTACTCTTGTTGCCTTTATTGCTTAAACTTCTATTGTCGGCTTACATTATTGAACTATTTACTTGTCAGTTACTTCTTCACTTTGCATATTTAGACTGTGTTGTACTCTGTTAGTTCTTTTTTATCCTAGTAGGTGTCTTGACCTGGCCTAGTCACTGCTCTACCGAGGTTAGGTTTGATACTTACCCGTTGTGGTACACTCATACTACACTTCTGCACATTTTTGTGCAGATCCAGGTACATCTGTCGTGCTAGACGCTAGTGATTGATTGATTAGCTACTTTTCGGAAACTTCAAGGTATACCTAATCGACGTCTGTAGGCCTCGTAGTCACCTTCCATTATCTTCTCATTATTGTTATTGCCTTTATCAAACAATGTTGTAGTAGAGGTTTTAGAATATTCTGTAGAGCTTATGACTCAGTTTCACCGGTTTGGGAAATTATATTTTTGATGTTCTATTTTGGGAACTAATATGAGCTTATCGGTTTTATTTTAGTATGTCAGTTTGGTTGTTTCTGTTAAGTTATTATTTAATGTTAGGCTTACTTTGTCTTACATACTAGGTGCCATCATGACATCCTGAGGTAAGAAATTGGGGTCGTGACAAGTTGGTATCGGAGCTCTAGGTTCATAGG
The DNA here is from genome assembly GCA_002018475.1 of Nicotiana obtusifolia. Classification (NCBI taxonomy): domain Eukaryota; kingdom Viridiplantae; phylum Streptophyta; class Magnoliopsida; order Solanales; family Solanaceae; genus Nicotiana; species Nicotiana obtusifolia. Next base: position 221,508 of record MCJB01049842.1, read on the forward strand.
TTTTATTAGACATAAGAAAGTTTAGTAGAGTCTTGCGGATCAATACGGAGATATCTGCACTTATCTTCAAGAGCCTACAAAAATGTTTGGAAATTCCATTTATTTGACTCAAATTGGTTGACTTCGAATTTATAGTCGTTGTCTTTCTATTCTTTCACAGATGATGAGGATACGCATCGCCGGATCTGATGATCAGACACCCGCGGCCCCTGCTAGAGCCGAGAGAGGCCGGATTGAGGTACACGTGGTGTAGCTAGAGCACCTGCCCGAGCAACGACTGAAGATTCGCTAGTAGCTCCGATTGGAGGACAGGTACCCGAGGCGCCTATTGTCACCTCTGCACTTCGGGAGACCCTATCACAATTTATGAGCATGTTCGGTGCTCTGGCTCAAGCGGGATTCATTCCCCTCGCACCAGCTACATCTCAGGCTGGGGGAGGAGCCCAGACTCTCGCAACCATACTCCGGAGCAGCAGGCACAAGTTGATCATGTCCCCGCAGTTATGACAGTGCAGCTTGTTGTTTTGGTTCGGCCCGAGATTAGGGCAGTGGAATTGGAGGAGTTATGCCAATGAATTCTCTGCACCATGGGTATTTAGGGACGAGCGAAGTTGCTTTTACTACATTCCAGCTGTCAAGAACGGCGTAGCAATGGTGGCAGGCTTAGGAGGAGGGTAGCCCAGCCGATGCAGCTTCACTCATATAGAGTCAGTTTTCAGAGATGTTGAGAGAGTTTGTCCCCTAGACCCTTCAGGATTCATGGAGCATGGAGTTTGAGCAGCTGCGCGAAGGTACTATGACAGTGTTAGTGTATGCAATCAGATTCAACGTGTTGTCCAGACATGCACCTGCCTTGGTTTCTATAGTTAGAGAGAATTAGCAGATTCATCGAGGGGGTCAACTATGGTATTAGATTCAGCATGGCTCAAGTTGAGAAAAATACTCCGTATCAGTAGGTGGTAGAGATTGTGCGGAGGTTGGAGGGTATGCAGGGCTATGAGAGAGAGGACAGGTAGCCAAGAGGGCTCGAGATTCTACAGGATATAGTGGTTCCTGCGCTCCAGCTGCAGCCCGTCATGGAAGGGGCTATGTGAGCCGTCTAGTTTATTCAGCACTTTCAGCTTATAGTGGTGCTCCGGCTATTCTGAGTCTCAGGTTGCCCATTTTTCTCAGCCACTATCCAGTGCACCTCTTGGACGAGTGCTTCAACAGTCAGTCTAGCCGACCAGGCCCGAGTTAGCTTCAGCAGCCATGCCCACCGAGAGTTTTTTTTGAGTGTGGCGACACAAGACACATGCTGAGGGACTGCCTCATACATAGGAAGGGTGCACCTCCACATGCTACTCAGGCTCCCCGGATTCCACCCGGTCCACCGACTTCACAGGCCATGGTTGCTGCTCTAGTTGCCGCTCCACCTGCACAGCAAGCTAAGGGGGGAGGTCAGGCGGGTAGAGGTCGCCCTAGAGGGGGGAGGCTAGGCAAGATTCTATGCTTTTCTGGGTAGGACAGAGGCGGTTGCATCGGATGCTGCCATCACATGTATGGTTCGGATTTATCATAGAGATGCCTCAGTTTTATTTGATCCGGATCCACTACTTTGCTCCGTATTTGGGTATATCTCGTGATACTTTGGATTCTCCCGTTTATGTGTCCACAGTTGTGGGAGATTCTATTATTGTGGACCATGTGTATCTGTCGAGTTTAGTTGTTATTGATGGTTTTATGGCCAAAGTTGATCTATTTTTACTCAATATGGTAGACCTTGATGTGATCTTTGGCATGGACTGGTTGCCGCCCTATCACGCTATTCTGTATTGTCACGCCAAGACTATGACACTTGTCATGCCAGGTTTGCCGCGATCGGAGTACAGGGGTACACTAAATCATATTTCTAGTAGGGTTGTGTACTTCCGTAAGGCACAACGGATGGTTGAGAAGGGGTGTGAGGCATATTTACCCTTTATGAGGAATGTGAGTGCTGATACTCCTACCGTTAAGTCAGTTCCGATTGTGAGAGATTTCCTTGATGTGTTTCTAGCAGACCTTCCTGGCATGCCGCGCGATAGAGATATCGATTTTGGTATTGACTTGTTGCCGGGCACTCAACCATTACTATTCTACCAAATCGTGTGGTGCCAGTAGAGTTATAGGAGTTAAAAGAACAACTACAAGAGTTGCTTGACAAGGGTTTCATCCGGCCTAATGTGTCACCTTAGGGTGCTTCTATTTGAGAAAAATAAGGATGGTGCTATGCGGATGTGTATTGCTTATAGATAGTTGAACAAGGTTACAGTGAGGAACAAGTACCCATTATCACGTATTTATGACTTATTTGACCAGCTTCAGGGTGCTAGAGTGTTCTCGAAGATTGATTTAAGATCAGGGTATCATCAGCTGAAGATTCAGGATCCGGATATTCCGAAGACTACTTTCAGTACTCAATATGGTCACTACAAGTTCCTTGTGATGTCATTTGGCTTAACCACCACCCCAACAACATTTATGCACCTGATGAACAGTGTAATCTAGTCATATCTTGATTCATTCATCATTGTGTTTATTGATGACATCTTGGTGTATTCCCGCAGCCAGGAGGATCATGAGCAGAATTTGAGGATTGAGCTCCAGACCTTGAGAGAGAAGAAGTTACATGCAAAATTCTCAAAGTGTGAATTCTAGCTTGATTTAGATGGCGTTTTTAGATCATGTGGTGTCTAGTGAGGGGATCAAGGTAGACGCGAAGAAGATTGAGGTAGTTCATAATTTGCCCAGACCGTCTTTAGGTGCTGAGATTTGGAGTTTCCTTGGTTTGGCCGGATATTATCGCTGTTTGGTAGAGGGTTATTCATCCAATGCTACACCTATGACCAGATTGAGCCAGAAGCGTGATCCTTTCAGATGGTCTGAGGAGTGTGAGGCAGCTTTAAAAAGTTTAAGACAGCTTCGACTATAGCCCCAGTGTTGGCATGGCCTACGGGCTTGGGGTCTTACACCCCCAGTGTTGGCATTGCCTACGGGCTTGGGGTCTTACACAATGTATTGTGATGCATCGTATTTGGGCTTGGCGTGGTATTGATGCAACACAGTAGGGTGATTGCGTACGTGTCTTTGCAGCTAAAGGTTCATAAGAAGAATTATTAGGTCCACAACTTGGAATTGGCAGCTATTGTTCACGCATTGAAGATTTGGAGGCATTATCTGTACGGTGTCCCATGTGAGGTCTATACCGACCATCGGAGTCTACAGCATCTGTTCAAGCAGAAAGATCTTAACTTGCGGCAACGGACATGGTTAGAGTGACTTAAAGACTATGATATCACTATTCTATACCATCCTGGGAAGGCCAATATGGTGGTCGATGCCTTGAGTAGAAAGGCGGAGAGTTTGGGCAGTTTGTCATATCTTCCGGTAGCAGAGAGGCCACTAGCCCTAGATGTTCAAGCCTAGTCTAATCAGTTTGTTAGACTGGATATTTCAGAGCCCAAACGGGTTATTGCTTGCATGGTTTCTGGGTCAACCATATATAAGCGCATCAGAGAACGTCAGTATGACAACTCCCATTTTCTTGTCCTTATGGATGTCACGACCCAAGCCGGAGGGTCGCGACTGGCACCCGGACCCTACTCGCCGAGTGCCGGCGTACCTTTCATCTTACCTTCCTTGTTATCTATAAGGTCGTCGATGCCCGTGTGAATAGAAAACCATGATTATGATCAATTTAAATATCATACAATAACATGAACATATGTATATATAACATGGCCCTTAAGGCTGCGATGCAAAAACAGTACAACAAAATACATTTGCCGACAAGGCAATCCAACTATACATAAACCCACCCCTTGTCTATGAGCCTCTACTGGAACATACATGATGCAACCTGTGTCGGAACAGGGCCCCGACATGCCCATAATGCCTATAACAAAATGCATACCGAGACTACGGCAAGTCCGAAGGATGGATCTTGCCAATATCCGCTGAACTGGATAGCCTACTGTAGTGGGGGAGCCTCGTCTATCTGTCTGTCCAGACCTGCAGCACGACATGCAGCGTCCACAAATAAAAGGACGTCAGTACGGATAAAGTACTATGTATGTAAGACGGGAATACATAACATAAGAACAATAACATGTATCGGGATAAGAAACATAAAATCTATACCATCTGAATGCCTCTGAGGGCGACTAACCATGAGATACCTGATGTGCACATGCATGTACATATATATATATATCCTTTTTAAAATCATCATATACATACGC